>JAJTUV010003345.1:0-60438 GCA_021653895.1 Mastomys natalensis | reverse complement strand
AATATTAGGAGCCATTTGAATTTGGAGCAAAGGAAATGAAGGAAAAGGGAAGAGTCGCCACTTAAGTCAGAGATGCATTTGACTCTATGAATAAAAAGAAAACTTTTATTCTATGAATAAAATTTACCAGGTGTGTGTATGGGCCAGTAAAGTATTTTCATAAAGATGGGAGAGATTAAAAATATTTGAATTCTGTGTTATAAACATAAGTTTTGCAGTGTTTAAAAAACCCTGATATCCAGTGTTTCTTATACTAGAAACTGATGACCCCCCCCCCCCCAGAGCAGCCAGTGCACTTCACTGGTGAGCATCTCAATTTTTAAACTGAAAAAACATTTTTCTGCTAAGTAATCTTAATAAATGCCCAGGTGTTAATAGTCCTAGAGACATTTCTGTTTTTCTACTAGATTGAATTAACTTTTCAAAAATTAGTGGAGAAGTAGAGGGGACAGATGGCTCAGCAGCTAAAAGCACTTACTGATAACCAGAGTTTGATACTGGAACCCACATTTAAAAAAAAAATGCCCAATGTGGTGAGCATCAGATCTGTAAACCAAGCATTCCTAAGGCGTAAGGAGGACTGTTGGGAAGGGCTGGGACCTATTGGAAGGGGAATGGCTGTGCTTGTTATGGAAATGAAAGGGTCTCAGCGAGAAGAGTTTGAGGGTAGGAAAACAGGGAGGCCGATGTGTTGGGGAAGAGATGAGCTGGGTCTCTTATCCATGAGGTTGCAAGTGTGACAGAATGTACTTAAGGAGGAAAAGTAAGAGAAAGGATAAGAATACACATAGCAGAGAGCATTCCTAATGTGGTTTGCATTCAGAATGTGCTGCTGAGTGACTTTTTCTCCTGTGGAAGTCACTTCAGAGTTGCTTCACTTTAACCTAGATCGCAGGCAAGAGAGTGTTTTAGAATATTAGATAAGTCCTTAAAGTGATACAAAGTCCCCAACAGTCATGATTGTCCCACCTCACCTAAGGTTTGGGAAAATATAGAGGATTCTTAAGTTCCCCGTTGTGAGCACTTGCTAAAAACAAGGTGATTTCTGGCCAGAAACAAAACAAAACAGAGCTGGAAGAATAAAGCCATTGAATAGCTAAGCAACAGTTAAGGAAATTCATTACTTCCTTTCCCTATTCAGGTCGTCAGGGAAGTTTCAGTCTCTTCAAGAGACGCAGTATAAGGGGCTGGAGAGATCGATGGCTCTATAATTAAGAGCCTAATCTTAGTTTTCTATTGCTCTGATAAACACTTAGCAAAAGCAACTTGGGGGAGAAAGGGTTTATTTCAGTTTACAGTTTCACATCACTATCACTAAGGAAGTTAGAACAGGGTCTCAAACAGGGCATGAACCTGGAGGCACGAACACAGTCCATCATTGAAGGAAATCAGGGTGGGAAGCTGGAGGCAGCTAATACAGAGGCCATGGAGGAGTGCTTTTTACTGATTTGCTTCTTAGCCTGCTTTCTTATTTTATCCAGCCAGCCCAGGGGTGGTACCCACATTGAATTGGGCCATCCCACATCGATCAAGAAAATGTTCCACAGGTTTGCCTATCCAAGCCTATGGAGGTGCTTTCTTGATTAAGATACCTTCTCTGATGATCTGAGCTCCTGTCAAGTTGATATAAAAACGAGCCAACATAAGTGTACATTGTTTTTCCAGAGGACCTACTGAACAACCACTCGCCACTTAAGTTCCAAGGGGATCTGATACCCTCTTCTGGACTACAAGGATACACACACAAACACACACACTGCCTCCTGCTTTCTCACACACAATTTAAAAAGTAAAAACAAGGGCTGAAGAAATGGCTTAGTGATTAAAGAGCACTAGCACTTCCAGAGGACCAGGATTCAATTTCCAGCACCCACATGGCGGCTCACAACTCTCGATAGCTCCAGCTCCAAATGATTTGACACCCTCACACAAACCTAAAGCAGGTAAAACACCAATGCATATAAATAAAAAATAAGTAAATCATTTTTTAAAAGAAAGTAAAAATACATCTTAAATAAGTATCCTTTCTTTAATGTTTGGGAGGAGATTGGTTGTGTTTGTGTGTACATGTATTTTTCACAGAAGCAGCGCTTGGCATTGGCCATCTTTAGTTGTTCTGAACTTTTTACCGAACCATGGGTTTTCTGATTTGGCTAGGCCAGTGCCCTCTCATCCCTCCCTCCACCCCCCTGGTGGGATCCAGGTGCACACTGCTCTGCCTAGCTTTTTTGACTTGGGTGTTAGGGATTGAACTCAGGTTCTTGAGTTTGCGCTTTACTGACTGAACCATTTCCCCAACACAAAACCTGGCATTCTTGACTTGTATCACAGAAAAGCATTTTCAGGATGAATCAGTGTGCCGCAGAGTTTATTGAGAAAGATTTTAATGCATCAATATCAAAGGAGGGAGATGAATATTTAAGAACAGGATAGTTGTATACACCCAAGTGGCAAGAATGTTACCTAGTTACCTCTTTATAACCATTTTAATATTTGTGGCTTTGACTTTTTTCATAATCTCTATCTCACTTGCTGTTTTTTTTTTTTTTTCTTTTAATGTTTTTAGGTAGCCCTCTTTTGGTTTCATTACTCATCTACTTTTGCTTTCTCTTATTCTCCATTTCCCTGTCCATTGATTCCCTTCTTTCCTAACAGTCCTCCATCCTGGTTTTTTTTTTTTTTACAATAGAATGTATTTTAATTATTCTTATATCATATTGGGTAAAATAAATTTGTATTAAGGTAACTTACATTGCAGAGGTTTTTTTTGTGTGTGTGTGTTTTGTTTTAAAAAAAATTATGCATTAATTTTGTCCATCTCCTCCCCTCCCCCACTCCCCTTCCCCCTGAAACTCTTAGGGAATATTTAAAATCTTTACTATATGTTGATTGCTACATTGTTCTCCAGACTGCAGTTCTGTAAGGTTTTTTACTATGTTACAAGGAAGACAAGTACAACTTAAGTGAGAAATCTGTTCATGTTCATTAGGAATTAGTGGCTAGGTTAGAATTCCTGAACCTGCTTAGGAGAGCGGATAGGTCATGTGGTGTAGCTACTCCATGGCAAGCCTCCAAATCAGCTTACCAGGCTGGAATCAGGCTACTATGCTCCTCACTCTGCCCACAAGCCAGCAGCTGGCCAAGCTTAAATTGTTTTAAAAATGTTTTTAGGATTTTAAAATATAATGACTTGCTGAATGACTTATAAGTGGTAATCCAACAGTGGCTGTCTTATGGTAGTCCAGGGATCTGGTAGTTGTTCAGTCCAGGAAACTGAAAGTCAGAACAGTATAAGTGTGGTGCTAGAATCCTGGAGGATTTCTAGAAAGATGCTGGTCTTCAAATCTATGTTGGAATCCTAAAGAAGTAGCTTCTAATACTAGCAACGGAATGTCTCAGTTACAGAATAGACATACTTGCTAGGAAGAATGAGGGCAAACAGGCAAAAACCAAAGGCTTCTTTCTATGATGTTTATTTACCTTTGTGTTGGATACCACTAGAAGGGATTGCACTGTATAGTGGGTCTTCTCTCAAATGAGGTGGTCATGAACTGCCCTCTGTAGGTGCTAGGGACTAAACTTGGCTCCTCTGGAAAAGCAGGAGGACCTTGATGCTCTCACACAGTTGATGATCTGGTACTATAACCTGGATGTAGTATGAGTCATGTTTCTGGGGAATACACCTAGCAGTGGAATGTGTGTTGAACTGCAAAGTCTAGAGTTGTGTCAGTGTCCATTCCACTGTGTAGAAGAGTATCTCATTGGGGGCTGCAGAGATGGCTCAGAGCTTACCTGAGTTCAATTCTTAGCATCCACATGGTGGCTCATAACCATATATAATGGGATCTGGTGTCTTCTGGCCTGCAGGATACATGGAGGCAGAATGCTGTACTCATAATAAATAAATAAATCTTAAAGAAGTTTCTCATTAATATACTTTCTCAAAAATCTTTTTGGTTGTCATTTGGGATTTGAAAATAGAAAGCAAAAACTAATTTAATTCTTGAATATAGACTCTTAAGTTTTTTCTTCATTGATATCCAGGAACTTGAATTTTTGTTGTTGTTGTTTTGTTTTTGTTTGAGATGAGGTCTTTCTTGCTTTGTAATCTAGGCCTGGTTAGAACTGGTGTTGTACCACTATAATTGGCTGGATAGTTATTTTTATAATTGGTAAATAGAATTTCAAATTGACTGTTAGTAGTTAGGCAAGGATAGTTTTATGTATTTTGAGGCTAATTCATATTAAATATACAAGTAGTCACAGTGGGTGTTACAGTAATTGTATTTTTTATTTACTTAGTAAAACTTTTGACCAAGCCGGCTCAGTCAGTCAACAGGTTTTCCAGTGCAGGAGTGAGGATTAAAAGAAAAGAGACAATTAGACAATATTGCAGCCATGACTCCAGCCAGTTCTGAGGCTGAAGGCAGGTTTATTCCCACGCCCAAACCATTTTAATTACATGCAAGTGCTTAGGTCAGTTCTAGGTTGAGGAAGCAACGATACAATAGATACAAACAGTCACGGGACAAACTAGGCAGTAGACAGTCCCGTGACCACGGGAGTGATTGCTGTTTCTTTTTTTTTTGTTTGTTTTGTTTTTTGTTTTTGTTTTTGTTTTTGTTTTTTCCTTGATAAAAAGTCTCTTTTATTTTCTCTCTTAAAATTTAAACATAGGTGGAGAAATTAAGTTATATGCTTTATACATTTTACCATAATTAAGTTGTTTTTAAGAAAGAGGAAAAGAGTCTTGATTTTAATCCTTTTTTTTTTTTTTTTTTTTTTTTTTTGGTTTAGAGATAGGGTTTCTCTTTGTAGCCTTGGCTGTCCTGGAACTCACTCTGTAGACCAGGCTGGCCTCGAACTCAGAAATCCCCCTTGTCTCTGCCTCCCAAGTGCTGGGATTAAAGGCGTGCGCCACACACGCCCGGCTTGATTTTAATTCTTGAATGGCAATCCGTGTATATCGGCCAAATCAGAAGATGTCAATGGGACACAGTGTTTTGACTGTGGACCCTTTCTGTCCTGGAGTCTTCCTACACGTTCTATCACTATCCACCCTGTATCTCCAGCAGCATCAGCTGATTTGATTTCCATAACTACCCAACCCATCTTTCCAGGAGCATCAGCTGGTATCCCTCTCTCGTGTATACTTCCAAGGTAGAAAAGATATGGTTATTTAAATAGGTATGTGGTATTTCTCTGGGTGTATGCTTTATACATCTGTCATTCCCCTAACAGTGATTATTTGATTCTAGCGTGACATTTTTTGAACTCCTGTCTTGTTTTTTTTTTTAAAATCAAATCGTAATTTACTTATTCACACAGGGGTTATAAACACAAAAAGGCAGAATGTGGGGAAGGGAATGACACCGGAGCAAAGGTGTTCAGGGGGAATACAGATACCATTCAGAACAGGGTATCAGCTGGGTGAAGAAGGTTCAGGGGACAGGTCACTATGACTCTGCCTATGATTCACTTGTCCTTATCTAAGTTGGTACTGTCTACCGAGGCTGCCTATTTACAAGATCTATGACTACTCAGGCTGGTAAATTTCCACAAAAGCTGCCTGTTAACAATAGCTTATAGCCATCTGTTTCAGTGTTTTTCCACAGAGACCCAAGACTTTGTGTTAGCATGTATGTATGCCAGGCCTATTGCTGATTTTAGGCCTATGGCTGATTTCAGGCCTTCAGTGTATAAGCAGGACTGCCCCTGACATCTCCCTTCTCTGTGTATAGAAGGGCCGTGGCCATTCTAATCTTGCAAAGGCGGGGAAAGAGGCCTGACCTCCAGTAATTAAAGGGGACTTTGTAATGGCTCTGGTCCTCCTGGTGTTGTCCAGTGAGGCATGGGGGCCATACCCATCCTGATGTCTTTTTCCCAGAGAGGGGATAGTTTGGACATCATCCCCTATGCAGTCAGGCATGTCCCTCAGGGAACCCAGAGAGATATTTTTAGTTTTTATTTATATTCCCTTGCAGTGCTTAGCCTCACAGCCTAAGCAAGAATTCATATTGCCAGTCAGAGGGGGTTCTGAGTGGTCCCTCTCTGCTTGGTCTAGGGATGGAAGTCCCCTCTTTTAGGTTGGGTGGAGATGGGTTTTGGGAACACCCTGGATAGAGTAACAACTTCATCTTGAGTCTCGTGGTCCTCCATAGCTAACTTATGATAATGTATCTGAATAGGTTTTGCTACCAAGTTATCTATCTGTTGTTTCACAAAGTCAGTCAGCCTATTTAAGGCCTAGGGACCAAAAGAAATCAGCAAAAATAACCCAATTAATGGTCCCAAGATGGGAGGAAGTAGGGTTGACAACCATGGAGAGGTTGAAAACCAATTCTTGTACCAGCTCTCATCTTTCTCTTTCTCTCTCTGTCTTTTCTCAGGGCCTTTTCTGACCTTTTTCATGTTCTCTTTAACCATCCCTGTCTTGTCTATGTAAGGGCAGCATTCTTCTTTAAGGGCTGTACACAGTCTTTTCTATTGTAAAAGAGTAAATCAAGTCCAATAAAGTCCTTTGCAATTTTTGGAGATCATTTCAGACAGCGAAACAAGGGATTTCTTCAGATTAGTGATGTCAATCTCTAGCTGTTTGTTGTCCTTGTCAATGGCCCATCAAAGGTCTGAGTAGTGTAAGTCCGGAGGCCAGCATCAGGATTAGAACTTCTACCAGCAGACATCACGGGTGTTTTAATTTTTACCTGGAAAGGAAAAAGAAAGGAATTCTCAGGGAGATTTTAATTTGGTGGTGTGTTTTGAAACAGGACAGTATTTTATTGTCCACAATGGTTTTTTTGTTTTTTTTTTTTTTAAATTCACTTTGTTTCCTGATCAATGACACCCCCCTCTTCTCCCAGAGTCCCTTCCCCCAATTTCCCTCCTCTTTTCCGGTGAGAGAGTGAAGGCTCCCTCTGGGTATCCCCCTATCCCCACACATCAGGTTTCTGCGCTTCTCCTACTAAGGCCAGACAAGACAACGAAGTTAGTTGAGCAGATTTCACAGGCAGGCAACAGCTTTAGGGATAGCCATCACATGTTGTTTGGGACCCACATGAAGACTAAGCTGCACATCTGTTACATATGTGCAGGTTTGGGGCTAGGCCCAGCCTGTGTATGCTCTTTGGTTCAGTCTGACACTCCCGAGGGTCCAGGTTAGTTGACACTGTTGGTCTTCCTGTGGCATTCCTATCCCTTACAGGACCCTCAATGCTTCCCCCAACTCTTCCATGAGAGTCCCCAAGCTCTATCCTGTATTAGGCTGTGGATGTCTACATCTGCTTGAGTCAGGTGCTAGGTGGAGCCTCTCAGAGGACAGTCATGCTAGGTTTCTGTCTGCAAACATAACAGAGTATCATTAATAGAGTCAAGGACTGGTGCTTGTCCCATGGTATGGGTCTCTAGTTGGACCAATTGCTTGGTCATTCCTTCTGTGTCTGCTCCATCTTTGTGCCTGTATTTCTTGTAGGCAGGATAAATTTTGAGTAGAAAGTTTTTTGGTTAAGTTGGTGTCCCTATTGCTTCACTGGAGTTTCTGTCTGGTTACAGGAAGTGGCCTCTTCAGGTTCCATATTCCATTGCAATGACTCTCAGCTAAGGTCATCCCCATTGGTTCTTGGGAGCCTTCCCTAACTCAGGTCTCTGATATGTCCTTGAGATCACCTCCCTCATGCCAACTGCAAATTTCCATTCATTCTCATGGGAATCCGACCATTTCCTGTCTTTTCCCACACCTGATCCTGAATCCAAGTCCCCCATTTCCCTCCCCATTCCCTCTCCCACCCAGCTCCCTCCCTCCATTTGCCTCTTATGACTATTTTGTTCCCTTTCTAAGTGAGATTCAAACTTCTTTGATTGTGCCTTCCTTGTTGTTTAATTTCTTTGGGTCTGTGGAGTGTGTACATGGATATCCTAGATTTTATGGCTAATATCCTCTTATAAGTGAGTACATACCATGCTTGTACATGAGGGTCTGGGTCACCTCATTCAGGATGATATTCTCAAGTTCCATCCATTTGCCTGCAAAGTTCATGATTTCCTTGTTTTTAGTAACTAAAAACCATTGTGTAGATGTAACACATTTTCTTCAGTTGAGAGACATCTGGGTTGTTCCAGTTTCTCCTTATGTTCATAGACTGCAATGAACATAGTTGAGCAAGTGTCTTTTTGGGATGGTGGGGCATCTTTTGGGTATATGCCCAGGAGTAGTATAGCTGGATCTTGAGGTAGAACTATTCCCAGTTTCCTCAGAAACTGTCAAATTGGTTTCCAAAGTGGTTGTCCAAGTTTGCACTCTCACCAGCAAGGTTCCACTTGCTCCACATCATTGCCAGCATTTGTAGTCATTTGAGTTTTTGATCTTAGCCATTCTGACAGCTATAAGATGGCATCTCAGAATCATTTGATTTGCATTTCCCTGATGGCTAAGGATGTTGAAGACTTCTTTAAGTGCTTCTTCTTCATTTGATATTCCTCTGTTGAGAATTCTGTTTAGCTCTGTGCCCCATTTTTCATTGGGTTATGTGGATTGTTGGAGTCTTAGCTTCTTGAGTTCTTTATAAATTTTGGATATTAGCCCTCTGTCAGATGTAGGGTTGGTGAAGATCCTTTCCCAATCTGTAGATTGCTGTTTTGTCCTAATGACAATGTTCTTTGCTTTACAGAAGCATTTTAGTTTTGTGAGGCTTCATTTATCAATTGTTGGTCTTAGAACCTAAGCCATTGGTGTTCTGTTCTTGAAGATGTTTCCTGAACCAGCGAGTTCAAGGCTATTGCCCACTCTCTTTTCTATTAGATTTAGTGTATCCAGTTTTACATTGAGGTCTTTGGTTCTTTGGACTTGAGTTTTATTCAGGGTGAAAGATATGAACCTATTTGCATGCTTCTACATGCAGACATCCAGTTAGACCAGCACCATTTGTTGAAGATCTTTTTTCCATTGTATGGTTTTGGCTTCTTCGTCAAAGATCAAGTGTATGTGTTAATTTCAGGGTCTTTGATTAGATTCCATTGATGTGTATTTCTCTACCAATACCGTGCAGTTTTTATCACTATTGCTCTGTAGTACATCTTGAGGTCAGGGTTGGTGATACCTCCCGGAGTTCTTTTATTGTTTAGAGTTGTTTTAGCCATTCTGTTTTTTTCTCCCCCCATATAAAGTTGAGAATTGTTCTGTCAAGGTCTGCAAGGGATTGTGTTGGAATTTTGATGGAAATTGCATTGAATCTATAAATTGCTTTTGTTAGTGTGGCCATTTTCACTATGTTAGTCCTACTGATGGATGAACATGGGAGGTCTTGCCATCTTCTGATAACTTCCTCAGTTTTTTTTTTCACTGACATGAAATTCTTGACTTATAGGTCTTTTCACTTGTTTTGTTAGAGTTATTCTAAGAATTTTTTATATTATTTGTGGCTACTATGAAGGGTGTTATTTTCCTAATTTCTTTCTCAGTCTGTTTATCATTTATATAAAGGAAGGCTACTGATTTCTTTGAGTTTATTTTGTATCCAGCCACTTGCCTGAAGATGTTTATCAGCTGTAGGAGTTCTCTGGTAGAATTTTTGGGGTTGCTTATGAATATTATATCATTTGCAAATATTGATAGTTTGACTTCTTCCTTTCCATTTTGTATCCCCTGTATCTTCTTGATTTCCTTTAGTTGTCTTTTTGCTCTAGCTAGAACTTCAAGTACTATATTGAATAAATAGGAAGAGAGCAGCCTGATTTTAGTGGAATTCTTTTTAAGTTGCCATTTAATTTGGTGTTGGCTACTGACTTCCTGTATACTGCTTTTATTATGTTTAGGCATCCTGATCTCACGAAGACTAAACATGAAGGGGTGTTGGATTTCATCAAAGTGTTTTCAACATCTAATAAGATGATCATATGATTTTTTTTCTTTCAGTTTGTTTATATGGTGGATTACATGGTTGGATTTTTGTGTTTTTTTTGTTTTTTTTTTTGGTTTTTCGAGACAGGGTTTCTCTGTGTAGCCCTGGCTGTCCTGGAACTCACTCTGTAGACCAGGCTGGCCTCGAACTCAGAAATCCGCCTGCCTCTGCCTCCCAAGTGCTGGGATTAAAGGCGTGCGCCACCACCGCCCGGCTGGATTTTTGTATACTGAACCATCCCTGCATCCCTGGGTTGAAACCTACTTGAAAATGGTGGATGATGTTTTTGATGTGTTCCTGGATTCCTTTTGTGAATACTTTACTGAATATTCTTGCATTAATGTTCATAAGAGAAATTGGTCTGAAATTATCTTTCTTTGTTGAGAATTTATGCGGTTTATGTATCAGGGTGACTTGGCTTTATAGAATAAATTTGGCAGTGTTCCTTCTGTTTCTATTTTGTGGAACAGTTTGAGGAGTATTGGCATTAGCTCATTTTTGAAGATCTGGTAGAATTCTGCACCAAAACCAATTGGCCCTGGGCTTTTTTTGGTTGGGAGACTTTTAATTTCTGCTTCTATTTCCTTATGGGTTTTAGGACTGTTTAAATAGTGTTTCTAATCTTGATTTGACTTTGGTAAGTGATATCTGTTTAGAGGATCATCCATTTCATTAAGATTTTCCAGTTTTGTAGAGTACAGGCTTTTGAATAATAATTCTTTGAATATCCTTGTTGTCTGTTATGTTCCCTTTTTCATTTCTGATTTTGTTCATTTGGGTATTTCTCTGTATCTTGGTTAAGTTTGGCTAAGAGTTTATCTATCTTGTTGATTTTCTCAAAGATCCAGCTCTTGGCTTTGTTAATTCTTTGTATTTTTTTCTTATTGATTGATTTCTGCCCTAGTTTTGATTATTTACTGTCTTCTACTCCTCTTTTGTGCTTGCTTCTTCTTCTTCTTCTTCTTCTTCTTCTTTTTCTAGAACTTTCAGGTATACTTTAAATTGTTGGTATCAGAACTTTCTAATTTCTTTATAGAGGCACTTAGTGCTATGAACTTTCCTCTTAGCCCTGCTTTCATTGTGTCCCATAAATTTGGGTATGTTGTGTCTTTTTTAAATTTCGGTAAGTTTTAATTTATTTCCTTATTTCTTCCCTGACCTAGAGATCATTGCATTGAATAGAGAGTTATTCAGTTTCCATGATTGTGTCCAGCTTTAATCCATAGGGGTCTGATAAGATACAAGGCATTATTTCAATTTTCTTGTATCTGTTGATGTTTGCTTTGTGACCCGCTACATGTTTTGGAGAAGGATCCAAGAGGTGCTGAGAGGAAGGTATATTCTTTTTGTTTGGGTGAAATATTCTGTAGATGTCTGTTAGGTTCATTTGATTCATAATGTCTGTTAGTTTTGTTATTTCTCTGTTTAGGTGTTGTCTGGATGACCTGTCAGTTGGTGAGAGTGGGATGTTGAAGTCCTCCACTCTTTTTTTTTGTTTGTTTTTTTTGGTTTTTTGAGACAGGGTTTCTCTGTGTAGCCCTGGCTCTCCTGGAACTCACCCTGTAGACCAGGCTGGCCTTAAACTCAGAAATCCACCTGCTTCTGCCTCCCAAGTGCTGGGATTAAAGGCGTGCGCCACCGCTGCCGGGCAAAGTCCTCCACTCTTAATGAGTGGAGTTTGATGTACTGTTTAAGCTTCAGCAGTGTTTTTTTTAATTTTTATTTATTTTTTATTTTTTTGATGTATCAGTTTCTTCTGTTGTATGTTCTACACCAGAGATTCTATTCTCTCTTCATCTCTTCTATTTTCTTGGTGATGCTTGCATCTGTTGTTCCTATTCTCTTCCCTGTGTTTTCCATCTCCAGGATTCCTTCAGTTTGTGTTTTCTTTATTGCTTTTACTTATATTGTCATATGTTCAACAGTTTTATTTATTTTCTTCTCCATATTTAATTGTGTTTTCCTGTATTTCATCAAGGGATTTATTCATTTCCCCTTTAAAGGCCTCTTTCATCTTTGTAAGATTGGATTTGAGGTCATTTTCTCGTGCTTCGGTTGTGTTAGGGTATCTAGAACTTGTAGTAGGGTTGCTGTGCTCCGAAAGTGTCATATTGCCCTGATTTTTGTTGATTTCTTTCATTCGAGGGCCTTTATGATTGTCTTTAGTCGCTAAGCGTTCCTGTTTTAGTAAGTGCTGGAAGGAGGCCTCACCTTGTATGGGAGGCCTCTGACGGGTATTCGTGGGCTGTTAATTCTGGATCAGCAGGTCTGATGGTGGGCTGAGAGCTGATGGTATTATGGAGGTTCAGCTCGAATAACAGGGCAGCTGTGGCTGCCTCGGAGGACTCAATGGGCAGGGAAGACGCTTTCCAGAAGGGAGTCTAACCTGTATGCTTCTAGATTACCAGGTCCGATCACTAAAGCTAGTTTTAAATTCTTAGCTCAGTTGATTTTTTTTTTTTTTTTGCCTGAGCCTTCCAACTAGCTAGGAGTACAGGCATGTGTCATCATAGACTGACCAAACATTTCTACTTTTGATTAAGTCTGTATTTTCTTTTGTTAAATCTGCTTTAGGTATTATGTCTAAGACATGCTTGTTAAAAATTATATCATGAAAGTTGACTCCTATATTTTTTCCTAACAGTTTCCTCATTTTAACTCTTCTATATTATGGGCTATTTTAAATATTTTACTTCTATAAATATTCTGGACTTCCAGTTTATTTGTATTTATCTTTCTGCAAGCAACACTGTAATTTTGTAACATTTTGAAATAAGAACTTTTTTTTTTTTTCATATTGTTCTTGGTTTCTGGCATTCTAATATATATTTTAGGATTAGCTTGTTCATTTCTAGGGCCAGACCAAACCACAAAAAACAAAAAAGGGCAGTTGTAAAAATGTGTTTTAAGGGTCTTACAATATAGCTCTAGGTCCTCCTGAATGCTGTGGATTGCAGAAGTGTGCTATCATGCCCGACAGGTTAGAATTTGATATGCATTTTTCTGCAGATCAACTTGAAGAATACTGTCATATTTAAAGTATTAACTTTCTGATTCATGTATACCCATTTAGGCCTTTTGTTTCTATCAATAACATTTCAGTTTCTGGTGCACAAATCTTAATAATTTTGATACTATTATCGTAAATAGTAGTATTTTTTCTTTATACATAATATATATGTATGTATATATACATATATATATATATATATATATATATATTATATATATATGATTATTTCTTATATATACACAGCAGTTTGCCTGCATATGTGACTTCAGGCCAGAAGAGGCCACCAGATCTCATTATGGTTGCTGGGAATTGAACTCAGGACCTATGAGACAGTGCTCTTAACCTCTGAACCATCTATTCAGCCCTTATTTTCTTAATTGTTGTTTTTAGATTCATTGCAAATATATAGAAATGCAGCTTTTTAAAAAAATGTGCTTGCTTTAGTAGTTTCCTCTCCTCTGCATCCCCCATCCTGCTTTCTCTTCTCCTCTCTCTCCTTCATTTCTTCTCCCTTCCTCTCCCTGTTTCCACCCTCTTGGCCACTCCCTTTCTTGTCTCTCTCCCCATGTTTTTGAGACAAGGTATTCCTGGCTGGCTGGGTACTAACTGTATAGGCCATGCTAGCATCCAGATCACAGAGATCTGCCTGGCTCCGCCTCCTGAATGCTGGGATTAAGGTGTGCACCACCATTCCTGGCCTCCACTGGTTTTCTTTTTTTTTTTTTTCCCAGAATATTCTGGTAATCTTTATTAAAAGTTTAATTTAGAATATTAAAGCAACATAATATGGTTTGTTTGTCCAAATATTACAGATTTTTCAAAAACTTCCTTTAGTGTGTATAAATTAAGAAAGCATATTATACCCAACATGATTTTCTACAGGGACATTTCATAGCAGGGTTTGATAGCTCTACACACTCAATGACAAGTGGCTGAGGCAGCTGATAAATGCTTCTAAAACACACAGGAGTCATTATCTTACTTGGGGGAACTGAGGTCTTCTGTAAATCCATGCTCCTGAAAGGCTGAGGAGAGTGTAATGGACTTTGTTAGTTCTCTAGGCGGAAAATACAGGTTCCGTGAAGAGGCTTCACTCCCTGCCTGTGGTCAGCAGCCTGAGAGCCTTCTGTAGTTCTGCACAGCGGTACCCACATCTTCATACTGCAGGGCACTGCCAGCGTATTTGTAGTATTTCTGAGCTTTAGCGACGTCCTCTGGGGTCAGGCGGATATCCCCCTGGGAAACTGTACAGGTCAGGGTCATGGCTGGAACGGCTGAGACTGTGGATTAGGCTGGACAGCATTCCTCGTTACCCCTGTGCTGTGTGGCACTTCTGCAGGGGTATTAGCTGGAGCATGTGCACCTGGAGGAATCTGTATCCCACTGTAGCTGCCTGTTGCCAAGTTGCTTGGGTCATATGTTGAAGATGACGATGGCTGAGGTGGCTGGGTGGGCAGAGAGGTTGCACCAACATCTTCATTTTCTTCACCATCTTTGACTGCTACAAACACGTGAACATCTGCCTCCATGTTCTTCTCTCTCTCCTTCCTCCACTAGTTTTCTTAATGTTCTGCTTACAGTTCTTGTCTGTGTACAAGTTCGCGTCATCCACAAGTAGTAGTTCAACCTTTTTCTTCCTCCTAGTTTTATTACAAATAGAAAGGAGTGTTCTAATGTTAGTAGATTTGTCTTAAATCAACAACAATGATTAAATCATGTTAATTATTGAGAAGGATTTATAAATGATTACAGAATCATTTAATTTAATATTTATATCCATATAGAAATTCTGGTAATAAGATTGTTGCATGTTCATTGTTAAAATACAGAAAATACTTAAAGAATCCAGAATTTTAGAAAATCTTGTTTAAGAATCTTTTAAAATACATAATTTTAAAATACATTAATTCTGAACCTTAATGTTACAATATACATTTTAAATTTGTAATTTCATAGTGTAGCATTCTTGTTAAATTATATTTAAAATACTATACATAGTACATTATCATCATTAATAATACTATTTTTTTCCTTAGACTGTCTCCATATCTAGCCCACGCTGACTTGAATTTGTTGATCCTGTTTTCTCTGTTGTCCTGGTGTGCTCCACTATGTCTGGCTATGATTCTGCAGTACTTTATACTTGGTAGTTAATTGTCTCTCTTTTTTTCTCTTTCAGGTGGATGCACGGAGCATACCAGTATTAGCAAAATGGCAAAATTCCTATAGCATTAAAGTTGTACTTCAAGAGCTAAGACGTCTTATGATGTCCAAAGAAAATATGAAGCTTCCACAGCCACCAGAAGGACAGACGTACAACAACTAATTTTAGTGGATCTCAAACTTGTCTTAAATCAACAACTCATGTTATTGTCTTGATTAAATATCACCATGCAAAATACCCACACATTAAGTAAAAGAATTGCAGCTGGTAAACATGACCTGGACAGTTGTTAAGAATATATTTAATATATGTACACCTATTATGTTTTCAGGTAACAAGAGAAGTGCAGCACAATTTTTTTTTTTTTGTCTTCTTAAAGCACTGTCGTTTAAACATGAACCTGAAGTACTCAAAGTGGAATTCAGGTTTTCAGGACAGAAGCATGTTAAAAAAGTGTCAGATGGCCATGGAAACCTTTGTTTTTCTGAAAAGTAAAGTCTCAAGATGGAAGAACAGAAATGGCATGTTTTATCCATCATATTTAGAGCTGCAGTTGGAATTGTTTAAAGTAGCAGATAGAATGACTAGTCACCAATTGTGTTAATTCTTGAAGCAGTGTGGGTACTGACTACTATTAGTATCAGAAATAGGTTCAGGATTGTTTTGATACCTGTATTTATAATAAAAAGATGTTTGGGGTTTTGAATTTCTGTTAAAAGCTGTTCCCGTTTGTTACGTGTAACAGACATAATTTGTTTACAGTCTTTGTTTAATAAAACATGCTTAGAAGTTTTAAGTGAAGTGAACAAAAAGGAAATAGGTTTATGGATATGTGATTTTGAGATGAAAGTTAGTCTATAAATGTAAATAAAATATGGAATGTGTCTTCAGAGACTGTGCTATTTCTGTTACGTTGATATATGCTATAGTAGCCATATCAAGGTAGCAAAATTGGGGGTTATTAAGCTAGGCATGGTAATGGCAGAGGCAGGATGATTCTAAACTGCAGGCCATCCTGGGCTGGTACATAAAACTGCATTTAAAACAAAATAAGAAATATTGAGAGAATATCAAAGATTTTTCATTGAAATTCTATTTTATATGCTTGTGTTTGGAACTTACAGAGCATTTGTTTTGACATCCTACATGCACAGTTTAATTTCTTTGCACAAAGAGGTATCTCAGTAAACACATCTCAAATTTTATTTCATCATAGGTAATATTAAAAAAGATGTTTGAATTTTAGCAGTTTTTATAGTTACAGACTGCACATTATTCAAGCATTCATTTGTTTTTTTCTTTGTGACATTTTTCTTTTTCTTTTTTTTTGACATTTTTATTTTTCTACAAAGCTTTTAGTTCATAGTTGACTGAATTGAAGATATTTCCTCCCCATCTTTAAACTTTTTTGTTATTTTGTTAGTGTGTGTGTTGTGTGTGTGTGTGTGTGCGCGCGCGCATATGTGTGTGTACTTGTGTAAATGTCAGAGGTTACCTTTGGAGTTGGTTCTTGCCCTTACTTTTATGTATGTTCCTGATGTTGAACTTCGATCACCATGTATCATGTGTGTAAACAAGTGCCTTCACTGTGAAGCCATCTCATTGGTCCCTCTTCTAAGACCAACAAAAGTTAATTTTATCATTCCACTCCACGTTCACTTTAATGAATATATGTCTGAAGTTGGAAGTTTGTTTTTCTTCTTTTATCAAATTGACAAAGTTTGATTGTCAAAATAAAAAATTAGATGTTCAGACTTTGCCTATAAAGAAAGTAAAGGAAAGGTATTACTTGTAGACTGGATTATTTTTGGTTGCTTTTATAGCAATGACAGGTTTTCTTGTTTTTGTTTTTGTTTTTTTTGTTTTTTCAAGACAGGGTTTCTCTGTACAGCCCTGGCCATCCTGGAACTCACTTTGTAGACCAGGCTGGCCTCGAACTCAGAGATCCGCCTGCCTCTGCCTCTCAAGTGCTGGGATTAAAGGCATGCGCCACCACTGCCTGGCAACAGGTTTCTTGAAACATACTTGGCATGTTTTGATTAAGCTGTTTAAAAGTTAACCTTTTTTTAGTCAACATTTCATTAATTAAACTCTAGATAGTTTGTCTAAACATTATCATCACTGTTGTATTTTGAAACAGGGTATCACTGTGTAACCTATGATGGCCTCAAACTTACAGAATTACTTCTGTCTCAGCCTCCCAAGTACTGGTTCAGGTATATACCACCATGTCCAACATAAATGGACTCATTTTAAATGAGCTACTGTAATTATCAATGAGGTTTCTTTATTCTGTGTGTGTGTGTGTGTGTGTTGGCTGCATGCAGAGGCCTTAGGTTGGTGTCTGGAATCTCCCTTAATTGTTCTTAAACTTTATAGTGTGAGTGAGATAGGGTTTCTAAATGAAACCTAGAGCTCACTGATGCGGCTGGACTTGCTAATCAGCTTGCTACAGAGATAGATCCCTGCCTCTGCTTTCCAAGGCTGTAATTACAGCCTTACCTATTATTTTATGTGGGATCTTAGGATCTGATCTCCGACAAGCATTTTCAACCATTGAGCCATCTCTGCCCCTCAAAGGTATTCTAAATATTTAAAAATTACACAGAACATACACATACATTTTTCCATGTATAATTTATTAAAGTAGACTTAAATGAAATATTATACTAATGTTTAATGGTTAAAGATTGCATTAAATTGCATTGACACTATAGAGTCACTATCAGTCTGTTCTTTTCTGCTTTGAAAATGTGTCTTGTGATATTTGGAAGCTAGTAAGTGTTGGGATACTTTTGATAGGCTTTGATAGAATCTGGTACTTTGGTCTCATGTTGTCTTTGTGTATGCCACTGTGAAAGTCCTGTCCTCCACCCATCCTATTTAAAAACCCTTTCTTGTTTTAGGGATTGTGGATCTTAGCACAAATCTGTGAGTCAGTTAACAGATTTCCAAAGCATGTAACAAATATATATATATATATATGAAATTTTAGAGCTAATAGAGCCTCTTTTAAATATAAGCCAGCAGTTTAAAAGCAAATTTTCCTTGTAAACTGGCTAGGGTTGCAGGAATGTGGTATAAATAGACTAGAAAGTTGCCTTAGAAATTTGTTTCAAGAGATTTTTAAGTATAACCTTTGATGACTATATGTTAATAAAAGTTACAAAAGTAAAATTCTTTTTCTAGCAGGTCCCTGTTATACTTTAAATGGCGTTAATTACTTTGTTGCTTATTTTCAGAACTGATCATTTTTTTAATTATTTGATAATTTAAAATAAAGTTACTGCATTTGTTTAGGGATCTGTGTATAATTTTCTAGGATTTTTGTAGCAAACATTGGGAACTGTCAAAGGCTCTTAGTCTTTTGGGTGTGAAAACAAAACCTGTAACTTTATATTGATCTTATTTACTCAACATTTGGGTAGGTGAATAAATAGGGAATTTAGTTTGGTTTATTAGTACAAGCTACTTTACCAAGACTGATTTAAATTGAAATGTTCTACATTTTGAATGCATGTGAACTTAATATTTGAAAATTTAGAGCATTGTTGAAAACCACTCTTAATAGGTTTGGTGTTGATAACTGAGTGTAGGTCATTCTCATAAGTGCGTTTGTAGGTTCTGTCATACAGAAAGACAAGACTGAACTGTTTCTAGACAAAATCATGTCAGCTTTCTAAATGAGTTTAAAACCATATAGTCTTGCATGCTTGAAAGGATTTTGGAAAGTATTTAAGGAATCTTACAGTTTTATTTTTCCTTATAAGAATAGTTTTTAGGCATTTGTATGCAGAGCTATGATATTGATCATTGGGAAGGATATCATACAGATCTTACTTCTCTGATAAGTAGCAATATACTTTTATTGTTTCAGTTTAACCAGTTTTTGTTTAGTTGTAATGCCTCAAGATTTTGGAGAGATGCACCTGTTTTCTGAACTAGAAACACTGTGAAAAGGAATAGATACAGAACTGATAGAAACACAAGTGATTAATTTACATTCAGTACTGAGCTTACTAAAAAGCAGGGAATCCACAGGAATAGGATTTCTAAAGTTGATGTTCTTTGGAGAAGTTAACAAAGACTGAATGAACTTTTTCTCTAAAACTGTATTTTGTTTGTGCCTGTGACTGCATTTGTGTGCCTGTGTGCATTCATTTATGAGTGTGAGCACGTGCGCGCATGTGTGTGTGTGTGTGTGTGTGTGTGTTCAAAGAACAACTTAGGAATTTGTTCTCTCCTTGCACCATGTGAGGGATTGAACTCAGGTCATCTGGCTTAACTGCAAGTACCTTTACCCTCAACCATCTTGCCTGTCCTAGGGGAATCTGACACTGAACATATTGGATGTTTAGGAAGTTTTCTGGAATATTGAAAAGATATACTAGAAGTATTTTCTAAAAACAAAATGAATAAAGGTATTTTTTGACATAGCAAATAAATAAAATCAAAACCATTTTGTAAAATCAAGGAGTTTGAAAAACTCATAGAATGAGTTACATGATTTAAAAAGCCGCTCGAAGGCTGGGGAAGTAAGCCTGATGTTTGGATTTGCAGAAGCTATGTAAAAAACTAAATGGTGTAGTATGTTAGTAATCCCAACATGTCTCTACCAGGAGGTGGGAAGAGAGACAGAACTTTTAAAAATAACCACTGGATATAAACTGTTTGCTATGGTGTTTATATCCTCAATAAAAGGATCACAGCTAAGAAATAAGTGTTTTGCCCCATCTCATTTTTCCATATAATTTAAAAATACTGACTTAGGTAGGTTCCCCTTTAACTTGGAAGATCAAGCAATGGTCCTTTTTTTTTTTTCCCTCCCTATTTTTCTTTTCAAGACAGGTTTCTCTGTATAGCCCTGGCTGTCCTGGAACTCACTCTGTAGACCAGGCTGGCCTCGAACTCAGAAATCCGCCTGCCTCTGCCTCCCAAGTGCTGGGATTAAAGGCGTGCGCCACCACTGCCCGTCACAATGGTCCTTTCTCAAGTAAATAATGGATGAATTCTGTGTAACAGTTGGGCAGTAATATGTGCCACCAAATATAGGTATAATGACAATTGTCTTTGCTCAGTAACAAGTAGCTACTTAAAACAAATCTGGCTAAAGATTATATACAAAAGCAGGATTGATTTCTGCTTCCAAGCTGTTTTCTTATAGATTCTATTAATATCTGTACCAGCATCTTTGATGCCAACACTACTGAGTGTGCCAGGAAAAGCTGAGGTTGAACCCCAGCTGGCCATGACTCATGCTTCTCACTTCTTGGGCTTTCTCATGAAAGCATATATATCCAACTTGCGCATCTCCCTGCATGCGACTTACACTGATATTTTCCAAGTATGGCAGAACTGTGAGGGGTTTTTAAAGAAATAAACAGACACTAGGAGAGTAAACGGTTTGTATTTACTATTTTTAGATTAAGCCCACAGAACTGCACCAGAGAAGTAAACAGCAGTTACTCTAGTAGATAAAGGCAGACATTATGATTGACCTTGGAAGTGAGCTAAAGGCAAGACTATTTTCATGAAGGTGTCAAAAATGTAAGAAAAGTGACACTAAGTTATGTCTGGCCTAAAAATGATGCTTGGAGAACAAGAGCCACCAAAGAAGAAGGGGAAAAGGAAAAAAAAAAAAAAAAAACAGAAGAGACAGTTGTAGAAATAGAGGTGAAAAGGGGAAAGACCATACTTTGAGCAACCTCAGGCTATAGGATTTCAGCAGTCAAACATTGGAGATAGAACACATGAAATCCGGTCTAGGACATCCCTTGGCTTCAGTTGCCCAAATAGAGAAAAGCACATGTCCTAGTACTGAAGAAAATTGTATGATTTATGTAAGTAAAGTTTAGGGAATCAGTGTGTAAAGGTTTTTTTTTTTTTTGTTTTTAATTTATTTCCTAAAGAAAATTAATTATTGCCATTAAAATTTTTTATTTCATTGGGCAGTGGTGGCACACGCCTTTAATCCCAGCACTTGTGAGGCAGAGGCAGGTGGATTTCTGAGTTCGAGGCCATCCTGGTCTACAGAATGAGTTCCAGGACAGCCAGGGCTGTACAGAGAAACCCTGTCTCGAAAAACAAAAACAAAAACAAAAAAAAAAATAAATAAAATAATTTTTTTTTTTTTTGAGACAGGGTCTTAATGTAACTCAGACTGGTCTTTTTTTTTTTTTTTTAATTGAATATTTTATTTATTTACATTTCAGATGTTATCCCATTTCCCCTTCCTAGAAAAACCCTATCCCATCCCCCCTCCTCCATTTTGCTTTTATACCATTTTAACTACATGGAAGTATTGAAGTCAGTTCTAGGTTGAGGAACTAGCAATTCAATAGATGCAAATAGTCAAGGAACAAGCAAGACAATAAATACATTTAGTCAAAGAACAAGCAAGGCATTAAAGTTCCATGAACACTCCTGTGATCACTGTTTCTAAGGGCTTCTCAGGATGACCAAAATATCTGAGCCTACTTCCCTGTCCTAGCCCAAAGTCATTTCATGTCTGAAGCCTACTTCCTTGTTCTAGCCCCCTTTTTTTATTTTATGAAGATATTGTTTTAAAGTTCCATGGCCACTTACACGGTCCCTTGTCCTTGAGGATTATAAGATATCCAAGTAATATGGGTAATATTAAATTGTTGACAAAAAGTCTCGAATGCTCAACTGCAATAGGCAGTTCCATTATCTGTTTTTTTGGATAATTTATTAATCTACATTTGAGATGTTCTTCCCTTTCCCTATGCCGCTCCCCACAAACCGCCTATGCCACCGCCCCTTTTCCTGCTTCTATAAGGATGTGCCTGCACTCACCCATCCACACCCACCTCCCCATCCTCGAATTGCCCCACACTGGGACATCTAGCCTTCACAGGACCAAGGACCTTGTCTCTCACCTACGCCCAACAAGGTCATCCTCTCCTACATATACAGCTGGAGCCATGGGTCCCTCCCCGTGTGCTCTCAGGCTGGTGGTTTAGACCCTAGAAGCTCTGGTTGGTTGGTATTGCTCTCCCCATGGGATCAGAAGCCCCTTCAACTCCTTCAGTCTTCCCTCTATCTCCTCAATTGGGGACCCCGTGATCAGTTCAATGGTTAGCTGCGAGCATCCTCCTCTGTATATGTCAGGCTCTGGCAGAGCCTCTCAGGAGATAAGTATATCAAGCTCTTATCAACATGCACTTCCTGGCATTAATAACAGTGTTTGCATTTGATGATTGCACATGTGATGGATACCCAGGTGGGGCACTCTCCAAACAGTCCTTCCTCCAGTCTCTGCTCCACACTTGGTCCCCATATTTGCTCTTGTATTTTGTTACTCCTAAGAAAAACGAAAGCACCCACACTTTGGTCTCTCTTCTTGAGCTTCTTGTGGTCTGTGAGTTGTATCGTGGCTATTGTGAGCTTTTGGGCTAATATCCACTAATCAGTGAATACAAACCATGTGTGTTCTTTTGTGATTGGGTTACCTCACTCAGGATGATATTTTCTAGTTCCATCCATTTGCTTAAGAATTTCATGAAGTCATTGTTTATAATAGCTGAGTAATACTCCATTGTGTAAATGTACCACAATTTCTGTATCCATTCCTCTGTTGAAGGACATCTGGGTTTTTTCCAGTTTCTGGCTATTATAAATAAGGCTGCTAGCTGGGCGGTGGTGGCGCACGCCTTTAATCCCAGCACTTGGGAGGCAGAGGCAGGCGGATTTCTGAGTTCGAGGCCAGCCTGGTCTACAGAGTGAGTTCCAGGATAGCCAGAGCTATACAGAGAAACCCTGTCTCGAAAAACCAAAAAAAAAAAAAAAAAAAAAAAAAAAAAAAAAAAAAAAAGGCTGCTATAAACATAGTAGAGTATGTGTACTTGTCATATGTTGGAGCATCTTTTGGGTATATGCCCAGGAGTGGTATAGCTGGATCCCATGTCCAATTTTCTGAGGAACCACCAGATTGATTTCCAGAGTGATTGTACCAGCTTGAAATCCTCCCAACAATGGAGGAGTGTTCCTTCTTCTCTACAACCTTGCCAGCATCTGCTGCCATCTGAATTTTTGATCTTACCCATTCTGACTGGTGTGAGGTGGAATCTCAGGGTTGTTTTGATTTGCATTTCCCTGATGACTAAGGATGTTGAACATTTCTTTAAATGCTTCTCAGCCATTCAATATTCCTCAGTTGAAAATTTTTCATTTATAGGTCTATATCTCATTTTTAAATAGGGTTATTTGGTTGTCTGGAGTCTAATTTCTTGAGTTCTTTGTATATTTTGAATATTAAATCTCTATCAGACGTAGGATTGGTAAAGATCTTTTCCCAATCTGTTGGTTGCCATTTTGTCCTATTGATAGTGTCCTTTGCCTTATAAAAGCTTTGCAATTTTATGAGGTCCCATTTGTCAATTGTTGATTGTAAAGGGCCGATGGCACAATTGCAGCTTTTGCCATCACAAGATGGCGCTGACATCCTGTGTCTGTTACTGGTAAACAAGTGAGCTGCGCATATGCGAGTGGTAAGGGCGCCAGTGCAGCAGCGTTCGTCATTACAAGATGGCGCTGGCATCGTGCGCCCCTGCTTCGTAAACAAGCTATGTGCGCATGCACTGAGGTAAAATGCGCGCCAAGTCACGGCCCAGCCCGGGGCGTCATCTAGGGCAATGAGCTAGCAGCCAATCAGGTATGGACACGCTGCTCTGGGGCGTATATAAGTGCCAGTCCCTTGGAGCTCGGAGTCTTCCTTATTTCATGGTAATAAAGCTTGCTGCAGAAGGATCCTGTGTGCCCGTGTGCGTTCTTGCTGGTGAGACGATTGCGCGGTTACAGTTGATCTTAGAGCATAAGCCATTGGTGTTATGTTCAGGAACTTTTCCCCTGTGCCCAAGTATTCGAGGGTCTTCCCCACTTTCTCTTCTATTAGTTTCAGTGTATCTGGTTTTATGTGGAGGTCCTTGATCCACTTGGACTTGAGCTCTGTACAAGGAGATAAGAATGGATCAATTTGCATTCTTCTACATGCTGACCTCCAATTGAACAAGCACCATTTGTTGAAAATGCTATCCACTGGAGAGTTTTAGCTCCTTTGTCAAAGATCAAGTGACTATAGGTGTGTGAGTTCATTTCTTGGTCTTCAATTGATCTTCCTGCCTGTCTCTGTACCAATACTATGCAGTTTTTATCACTATTGCTTTGTAGTACAGCTTGAGGTCAGGAATGGTGATTCCTCCAGAAGTTCTTTTATTGTTGAGAATAGTTTTTGCTATCCTGAGTTTTTTATTACTCCAAATTCATTTACAAATTCATTACTCTTTCTAACTCTAAGAAGAATTGATCTGGAATTTTGGTGGGGCTTGCATTGAATCTGTAGATTCATCTTGCTTTTGGCAAGATGGTCATTTTTACTATATTAACCCTGCCAATCCATGAGCATGGGAGATCTTTCCATCTCCTGAGATCTTTGATTTCTTTCTTCAGAGACTTGACATTCTTGTCATACAGATCTTTCACTTGCTTGGTTAGATTCACACCAAGGTATTTTATAATATTTGTGACTATTGTGAAGGGTGTCATTTCCCTATTTTCTTCTCAGCCTGTTTATCCTTTGAGTAGATAAAAGATACTGATTTGTTTGAGTTAATTTTATATCCAGCCACTTTGCTGAAGTTGTTTTTTCAGGTTTAGGGTGGAAGTTTTGGAGTCACTTAAGTATACTATCATGATCTGCAAATAGTGATATTTTGACTTCTTCCTTTTAAAATTTGTATCCCTTCGATCTCCTTTTGTTGTCTAAGTGTTCTGGCTAGGACTTCAAGTACTATATTGAATAGGTAGGGAGAGCATGGGCAGCCTTGTCTAGTCCCTGATCTTAGTGGGAATGCTTCAAGTTTCTCTCCACTTAGTATGATGTTGGCTACTGGTTTGCTGTATATTGCTTTTACTATGTCTAGGTATGGGCCTTGCATTCCTGTTCTTTGCAAGACTTTTACCATGAAGGGATGTTGAATCTTGTCAAATGCTTTCTCAGCATCTAGTGAGAGGATCATTTTTTTTTCTTGGTGTTTGTTTACATAGTGGATTATGTTGATAGATTTCCGTATATTGAACCATCCCTGCATTTCTGGGATAAAGCTTACTTGATTATGATGGATGATTGTTTTGATGTGTTCTTGGATTCGGTTTGTGAGAATTTTATTGAGTAGTTTTGCACCGATATTCATAAGGCAGATTGGTCTGAGGTTTTCATTCTTTGTTGTGTCTTTGAGTGGTTTAGGTGTAACAACCCATTCTGCCCCATGTTTGGGGGCCACTTTGTATCTGCCGGGAGCTGTTGCTCTGGTCTGCGGGTCAGGGTCTAGCAAGAGAGAGATTGGGGACGGAGGGGCGAGAGATGCAAAGGATGGAGACAAGACAGAGTCTGATCAAGTCTCGTTCATTGAAAGGAAATCTTGGGTATTTATACCCTTCACCAAGTGCCTTTCCCTCGTGGACAAGCACAGCTGAAGGCATTACGTCATGTGTCTTGCAGTATGGATACCACGTGAACCTAGCTAGCTGTGTGGAGACCATGTGCACCTTGCAGCTGGGGGCACTAAGCAGCAAAACAAGATATGTGAGAAAAACAAGATGTTTATCAGAGTGTGCTCAGCTGTTGTAGGCTGTTGAAAACAAGTCTCTTGTCAGGGTATATGGCCTGAGATGGCTGCAAAGATGATAGCTGCTTTCTGCTCAAAGTTGGCTCCCAACATTTAGGTATGAGCATAATTGCGCCTTCATAGAACGAATTGGGTAGTGTTCCATCTGTTTCTATTTTTGTTGAATATTTTAAAGAGAATTGGAATTAGGTTTTCTTGGAAGGTCTGATAGAATTCTGCACTCAAATCATCGGGTCCTGGGCTTCTTTTGGTGGGGAGACTTTTAATGACTGCTGCTATTTCTTTAGGGGTTTTGGGATGGTTTAGACGGTTTATCTGATCCTGATTTAACTTTGGTACCTGTTATCTGTCTAAAAAAATTTCCATTTCATCCAGATTTTTCAGTTTTGTTGAGTATAGGCTTTTGTAGTAGGATCTGATGGTTTTTTGAATTTCCTTGGTTTCTGTTGTTATGTCTCCCTTTTCAGTTTTGATTTTATTAATTTGGATACTGTCTGTGTACCCTCTGGTTAGTCTGGCTAAGAGTTTATCTAGCTTGTTGATTTTCTCAAAGAACCAGCTCCTGGTTTTGTTGCTTCTTTGTATAGTTCTTTTTGTTTCTACATGGTTGATTGTAGCCCTGCGTTTGATTATTTCTTGTCGTCTACTCCTCTTGGGTGTATTTGCTTCTTTTTGTTCTAGAGATTTCAGGTGTTCTGTCAAGCTGCCTGTGTATGCTCTCGCCAGTTTCTTTTTGTAGGCACTTAGAGCTATGAGGTTTCCTCATAGCACTGCTTTCATTGTGTCCCACAAGTTTTGGTATGATGTGTCTTCATTTTTATTAAATTCTAAAAAGTTTTAATTTATTTCTTCCTTCATCAAGTTATCATTGAGTAGAGCATTGTTTAATTTCCATGTGTATGTGGTCTTTCCATTGACTTTTGTTGTTCTTGAAGACCAGCGTTAGTCTGTGGTGATCTTATAGGATGCCTGGAGTCATTTCAATTTTCTTGTATCTATTGAGGCCTGTTTTGTGACCAATTATATGGTCAGTTTTGGAGAAGGTGACATGAGGTGCTTAGAAGAAGGAATATTCTTTTGTTTTTGAATGAAATGTTCTAAAGATATCTACTACATCCATTTGATTCATTAATTCTGTTAGTTTGACTGTGTCTCTGTTTCATTTCTGTTTCCACGATCTTTCGTGATAAAAGTGGGGTGTTAAAGTCTCCCACTATTATTGTTTGAGGTGCAATGTATGCTTTGAGCTTTAGTAAAGTTTCTTTTATGAATGTGGGTACCCTTGTATTTGGAGCATAGATGTTTAGAATTCAGATTTTATCTTGGTAGATTTTTCCTTTGATGAGTATGAAGTGTCCTTCTTTATCTTTTTTGATAATTTTTGGTTGAAAGTTGATTTTATTTGATATTAGAATGGCTACTCCAGCTTGTTTCTTGGGACCATTTACTTGGAAAATTGTTTTCTAGCATTTTAGACTGAGGTATTGTTTGTCTTTTTCACTGAGACATTTTGTCACTGACAAAATGCTAGGTCCTGTTTACATATCCAGTCTATTAGTCTACGTCTTTTTATTGGTGAATTGAGTCCATTGATATTAACAGATACTAAGGAAAAGTGAATGTTGCTTCCTGTTATTTTTGTTATTAGAGGTGGAATTATATTTGTGTGGCTATCTTCTTTTGGGTTTGTTGAAAGAAGATTACTTTCTTGTTTTGTGTAGGTTGTAATTTCCCTCCTTGTGTTGGAGTTTTCCATCTATTACCCTTTCTAGTGTTGGATTTGTGAAAAGATATTGTATAAATTTGGTTTTGTCATGGAATATCTTGGTTTCTCCATCTATGGTAATTGTGAATTTTGCTGCGTATAGGCTGATGTTTGTGTTGTTTAGGGTCTGTATGACATCTGCCCAGAATATTCTGACTTTCATAGTCTCTGGTGAGAAGTCTGGTGTAATTCTGATAGGTCTGCCTTTATATGTCACTTGACCTTTTCCCTTACCGCTTTCAATATTCTTTCTTTGTTTTGTGTATTTGTTTTGATTATTATGTGATGGAAGGAATTTCTTTTCTGGTCTATTTGGAGTTCTGTAGGCTTCTTATATGTTTATGGACATCTCTTTCTTTAGCTTAGGGAAGTTTTCTTCTATAATTTTGTTGAAAATATTTACTGGCTTTTAAAGTTGGGAATCTTTGCTCTCTTCTATACCTATTATCCCTAGGTTTGCTTTTCTCATTGTCTCCTGGATTTTCTGGATGTTTAGAGTTAGCAGCTTTTTGCATTTTGCTTTTCTTTCACTGTTGTGTCAGTGTTTTCTATCGAATCTTCTTCAACTGAGATTCTTTCTTCTATTTCTTGTCTGGTGGTGATGCTTGCATCTATGACACCTGATCTCTTTTCTAGGTTTTTTATCTTCAGGGTAGTCTTTCTTTGTTATTTCTTTATTTTTTCTACTTCCCTTTTTATGTCCCGGATTTTTTTGTTCAATTTCTTCACCTGTTTAATGATTTTTTTCTTTTAATTCTTTAAGGAATTTTTGTGTTTGCTCTTCAAGGGCTTCTACCTGTTTACTTGTGTTCTCCTGTATTTCTTTAAGGGAGTTATTTATGTTCTTCTTAAAGTCCTTTATCAGTAACATGAAAAGTGATTTTAAATCTGAATCTTTCTTTTCCAGTGTCATGGGGTATTCAGGACTTGCTATGGTGGGATAACTTGGTTCTGATGATGCCAAGTAACCTTGGTTTCTGTTGCTTATGCTTTTGTACTTGTCTTTAGCCATCTAGTTATCGTTAGTACTACTTGCACTCACTGTCTCTGACTGGATCCTGTCTCTCCTGTTATCTTGGTTGTGTCAGAACTCCTCAGAGTCCAGCTGTCTCTGTGATCCTATGATCCCAAAATCCTGGGTGGAAAAGCTCCTGGGAGTCAGACTGCTTCTGGGATACTGAAATTCTGTTGTGACCAAGCTTCTGAGATCCTAAGATCCTATGATTCTATGTTCCTGGGTGTGTTAGAGCTCCTGTGAGTCCAGCCTTCTCTAGGTGTTCTGGGCTTGGGTGCAGAATTGGCTCCCTAAGTCTTCTCATGGCACCGTCACAGACCGGAAGGCAAAAATATTGTTAGAGATAAAATTGCACAGCAAACCTTATACATTAAGTGTGGGAGACTTCAACACCCCACTCTCACCAATTAACAAGTCATCCAGACAAAAAACTTAACGGAAAAAATTAAAACTAACATCATGAATCAAATGGACCTAACAGACATATATAGAATATTTCATCCAAACACAAAAGAATATACCTTTTTAGCACCTCTTGGATCATTCTCCAAAACTGACCATGTAGCGGTCACAAAGCAAGCCTCAACAGATTCAAGAAAATTGACATAATGCCTTATATCTTCTTAGACCTCCATGGATTAAAGCTAGACTTCTACAACAGAAACACCAGAAAGTCCATACTCATATGAAAACTGAAGAGCTCATTGATCTCTCGGGCACGACAGAAATGTAAAAACTTTCTAGAACTCAATGAAAATGAAAGCATCACATACCCAAATTTATGGTACACAATGAAAGCAGGGTTAACAGTTAAGTTCAGAGCAGTCAGTACCTCCATAAAGAAATTAGAAAGTTCTCATACCAGCAATTTAAAAGTATACCTGAAAGCTCTAGATTAAAAAAAAGGAAGCAAGCACACCAAAGAGGAGTTGATGGCAAGAAATAAAACCATGACAGACATCATGAGTCAAATAGACCTAACAGACATCTATAGAATATTTCACCCAAGCACAAAAGAGTATACCTTCTTTTAGAATATACCTTCTGTTAGAAACAAAGAAAACGATACAAAGAATCAATGATACCATGAGTTGGTTCTTTGAGAAAATCAACAAAATAGACAAACCCTTAGCTAGACTAACCAAAGACAGATAGTGTCCAAATAAAATCAGAAATGAAAAGAGAGACATAACAATAGACACTGAGGAAATTCAAAGAATCATTAAGTCTTTCTTACTTCAAATGACTATACTCCACAAAATTGGCAAATCTTAACAAAATGGATGATTTTTTAATACAGATACCAATTAGCAAAGTTAAATCAACATCAGGTAAACTATTAAAACAGCCCAAACTCATAAGGAAATAGAAGCAGTCATTAAAAGTTTCCCAACCAAAAAAAAGCTAATGGCCAAATGGATTTAGTTCAGAATTCCACCAGACCTTCAAAGAAGAACTAATACCAATACTCCTCCAACTTTTTCACAAAATAGAGAAGTAACATTGCCAAATTCATTCTAAGAATCCACAGTCACCCTGATACCTAATCTACACAAAGACTCAACAAAGAGAACTTCAGTGATTTCTCTTATGATCATTGATATAAGAATACTCAATAAAACACTGGCAAACTGGATACAGGAATACATCAAAATATCATCCACCATGATCAAATAGGCTTCATCTGGAATACAGATATTTCAATATAGGAAAATCCATCAAGGTAATCAACCATATAAACTAAAAGAAAAAAATCATGTGATCATCTGATTAGATGCTGAAAAATCCTTTGACAAAATGCAACACCCCTTCATATTAAAGTATAAGAGAGATACAAGGTACACTCCTAAACATAAAACAGTAAAATGAAGTCAATAGCCAACATCAAACTAAATAGAAACCTGAAGCAATTCCACTACAATCAGAAACAAGACAATGCTGTCCACTCTTTCCCTATCTAACCAATATAGTACTTGAAGCTCTAGCCAGAATGATGAGACAACTAAAGGAGATCAAAAGGATACAAATTAGAAAGAAAGAAGTCAAATATCATTTGTTGATGATATGTTTGTATGCATAAGGGACCCCAAGAATTCTACCAGAGAACTCCTACAGCTGATAAACACTTCGGCAAAGTAGCTGGATACAAAATTAACTAATAATATATCAGTAGCCTTCCATTATACAAATGATAAATGAGCTGAGAAACAAATTAAGGAAATGACATCCTTTACAATAGCCATAAATAATATAAAATATCTTGGTGTAACTCTAACCAAGCAAGTGAAAGGTCTGTATGACAAGAACTTCAAGTCCCTGAAGAAAGAAATTGGAGAAGTATCCGAAGATAGAAAGATTTCCCGTGCCCATTGATTTGTAGAATTAGCTTAGTGAAAATGGCCATCTTACCAAAATCAATCTACAGATTCAATGCAATTCTCATCAAAATTTCAACACAATTTTTATAGATCTTGAAAGACCAATTCTCAACTTTTTATGGAAAAAGAGAAAACCTAGGATAGCCAAAACTATCCTGAACAATGAAAGAACTTTGGGAGGAATCAACATTTCTGACTTCAAGCTGTACTAAAAGTAATAGTAATAAAAAACAGCATCGTATTGGTACAGTAACACACCAAGTTGATCAATGGAATCTAATCCAAGACCCTGAAATAAACCCTCAGAACTGTGGACACTTGATTTTTGACAAAGAAGCCAAAACCATACATGGAAAAAAGAAAGCATCTTCAACCAATGTTGCTGGTCTAAGTGTATGTCTACATGAAGATGAATGCAAATAGATGCATATTTACTGTTAGCATTTTGTCTAAGCTCCACCCCACAGTTACCTGGCAACAGTCAGGTATGCCTGACTCACTATAAAAGAGATTGTTTGCCTCCTCTTCACTCTTTTGCTCTTGCTTTCCTGCTCCCACTCTGTTCCCTCACACCTTCCACCATCCCTTCCCATTTCCTCTCCCCACACCTGCTCATGACTGGCCTCGTCTTCTCTACTCTCTCTCTCTCTCTGACTTTCTCTGCTTCTACTACCCTCTTGACTCCCCTTTCCATGCCCTGAATAAGCTCTATTCTATACTATCCTGTTGTGTGGCTGATCCCTCAAGGGGAAGGGATGCCTCAGCATGGGCCTTTGAAAGTGCCCCCTTTGTTAGACTTGGTGTGCAGCTTAGAACAGACAACACCAGACCAAATGGTTCTGATGGGGTTGGGATGTTATTCAGGGCAGAGGGCAAAGGTAGGGAGAGAAACAGGAAGAGATGATGGAGAAAAAAAAGGAGAGAGAGAGGAGAGAAGTAGAGAGAAGTGGAGGCCGGCCATGCCACATGTAGAGAAGGGGAAGGGAAAAGGGGAGGGGGGGACACAGAGAGAGGCAAGAGCAAGAGAGCAAGAGAGTAAGAGAGCAGGAGGGGGGCAAGTAGCCCCTTTTATAGTGGGCAGGCCTACCTGTCTGTTGCCAGGTAACTGTGGGGAGGAGCACACCTGTCAGTTGCCAGGTAACTGTGGAGGTGGAGTTTAGACAGAATACTAACACCCTTCCTCCATACCTGACTACACCTCCACAAAACATATTCCATCTCCCTTTACTTTTTATAAACACATCATATGATGCTGCACTGTCCTAACATTATTCAAGTTCTTATAAATTTGCCTAACTCTAATAAAACATCCCACTATATTATCCAACTGTGTAATCACAAATCCTTCTGCTCCACAAAATCCTTCTGCTCCACAAAAGGCTCATCTTAAAGACTGTTCATGTTGTTAACTCATGTTGTTATCTCTTTTGTAAACTTATAAGCTACAGAAAACCCACTCAGATCTACCTCTCATGGACCAAATAGACTCCATCCAGATAAGTACATCTGCTGATCAATAGCCTAAAGTTCCCACTTACTACTTATTCTAGAGGGTGGGATTTTTCTGGGTTTCAAATGTACATCTAAGGGAAAAATTTTTCTTTCTCCCAAACATACTTAATCTTATTCTCTACCTATCATATATGGATGTGTCAAGCATCTTGTCAAGTCTAATCACTTACTACATCTAGGACAGCTTCAGAGAAGCAACCCTCAGATGCTCCAACATTCTCTCATAGACACAGATGCTTCTGAAGAATGAAAAATTATAGAAATCATTTTATAGAATATATATATAGGTTCTTTTTCAGGCTTTAGGTTCTTTTTCAGGTTTTCCTTTAAAGGGCATGGAAAATTCTCTCTGAAACAGGTTGAGAATGTGGACTGTCCAGTTACAGAAGGAGAAATGTGGGTCAGCTAGGTGGAACCAGGAAACTGGTAGCCACAATGACTGGGTGAGACCACAATGGCAGGGCAGGACCACATTCTTGAGAAAAACAGGTGTACAGAGTGTTTCCGCATGACCCTGACTCATATAGGTTGGGTTCCTCTGGAATGTTCTGCTATTTTTCTGTTATGTCTCCTTGGCAACTCTCGCCCCCTCCTCTGGCTTGTGGCTTTCTCCTTTAAAAGCTCCCCTCAGACCAGCAATTGGGGTCAACTCAACTCCTTCGTGAGCAAATGAGTTGACCAACAGCCGGCTGTTCTCCTGAATAAACCTCTGCATTTGCATCCAGTTTCGGTGTCTTGCGAGCATTACTGGATGGTCGCGTCATCCTGAGATTTGAGTGGGGGTCTTTACTTCTACTACTTCCTACTGATCTATTCACAGACCCTGAACAACAAGGAAACAGCCAATTCTCCCGGACAAATATCCCCATTCTTCTAGGAAACCTAGAGACATGTTGCCCCAAAGCCAGAAGGAAGTAAAGATTACGACAATCCTATTCCTGCTCCACCATCACTTCTTTCTAATTTTTTCCTTTTTAATTAAACCAAAATGGGAGAATATTAATATTTTGTCTAAGCCAGGTATGCCTGACTCACTATAAAAGGGGCTGCTTTTCCCCTCCCCCCTCTTACTCTTGCTCTTACCTTCCTGCTCCTGCTCTCACTATTCCCTTCTCCCCTCCTCATGCTCATGACCAGCCTCTACTCCTCTACTTCTCTCTTCTCTCGTTCTTTCTTTCTCTCTGCCTTTCTTTTCCTCTACTACCCTCTTAAGTCCCTTCCCCAAGCCCTGGATAAACTCTATTCTATACTATTGAATAGTATAGCGGCTGGTCCCTCAGGGGAAGGGTTGCCTCAGCATGGGCCCATGAGGGCAACTCATTACCTAGACCTTACCACACATCCACCAAAACATATTCCTTTTCCCTTTATCTTTTTTTTTTTTTTTTTTTTTTTTTGGTTTTTTTTTTTTTTTTTCTTTTTTTTTCGAGACAGGGTTTCTCTGTGTAGCTCGGGCTGTCCTGGAACTCACTCTGTAGACCAGGCTGGCCTCGAACTCAGAAATCCGCCTGTCTCTGCCTCCCAAGTGCTGGGATTAAAGGCGTGCGCCACCACTGCCCGTCCCCTTTATCTTTTTTTATAAACACATCATTTACTACCTTCACAAAACTCAAGTCCAGGTGGATCAAGGACCTCAATACAAAACTGGATACACTAAATCTCTCAGAAGTGAAAGTGAACACTTTAGGACAGGAGACAATTTCCTTAACAGAACAGCAATGGCGCAGGCTCTAAGATCAACAGTGATAAATGGGACCTCATGAAACTGAAAAGCTTCTGTGAAGCAAAGGGCATTATCAATAGGACAAATGGCAGCCTACATATTAGGTAAGGATCTTCATCATACCTACATCTGACAGAAGGCTAATATCCATAATGTATAAAGAACTCCAAAAGTTAGACACCAACAACCCAAATAACCCAATTAAAAAATAGGGTACAGAGCTAAACAGAGAATTCTCAACAGAGGATTCTTGAATAGCTGAGAAGCACTTAAAGAAATGTCTAAAGTCCTTAGTCATCAGGGAAATTCAAGTTAAAATATCTCCAAAGTTCCATCTTAAATTCATCAAAATGGCTAGGATCAAAAATTTAAGAGAGCACATGTTGGAAGAATGTAAAGGTTGGGGAACATTTCTTCGTGGCTGGTGGGAGTGTAAACTTGGAAAATCACTTTGGAAATGAATTTAGTGGTTTCTTAGAAAACTGGGAATAGTTCTACCTCAATACCCAGCTATACCACTCCTCAGCATATACCTAAAAGATGTTCCACTATACCACAAAGACATTTGCTATGTTCATAGCAGCTTATTTGTAATAGCCAGAAACTGGAAACAATCTAGATGTCCCTCAACAAAAGAATGGATAAAGAAAATGTGGTACAACTACAGAGTGGAATACTATTAGAAACAAAGAAATCATAAATTTTCCAGGCAAATGGATGGAACTTGAGAATATCATCCTGAGTGAGGTAACCCAGACCCAAAAGTACAAGCATGGTATGTACTCACTTATTTGTGAATATTATCCATAAAACACAGAATACCCATGCTATACTCCACAGACCCAAAGAAGTTAAACAAGAAGGAAGGCAAAATTAAAGGTTCTTGATTCTCACTTAGAACAGGGAATAAAATATTCACAGGAGGCAGATGGAGAACTGGGTGACAGAGGGTATGCAGTGGGAAATGGGGAGTATCAGGATCGCCTGTGGAGAGGGACAGGAGAGATGGCCAGATGTCCATGAAAATGAATGGAAATGTGCAACTGATTGGGATGAAGAGGTGGGTGATATCTCCAGGACCTGACAGAAACCTAGGATAAGGGAGGTGCCCAAGAATCAATAGGGGTGACCTTATCTGTGACTCATAACATTGAGGATACAGAACCCGAAGAGACTACCTCCTGTAGTATGCAGGAACCCTGGTGGAGCAATAGGGACAACAACTTATCAACAAAACTTTCAACCCAAAATTGATGCTGTCTATAAGAAATTCAGGGACATAGGATCAAGCAGAGACTGAAGGAATGGCCAACTTGAGACCCATATCATGGGCAAACACCAATCCCTGACATTATTAATGATACTCTGTTATGCTTGCAGAGAGGAGTTTAGTATAGCTGTTCTCTGAGAGGCTCCAACCAGCAGCTGACTCTGACAGGTGCAGAGACCCACAGCCAAACACTGGATGGAACTAGAGGACTCTTATGGAAGAGTTGCAGGAAGGATTTCAGGCCTCGAAGGGATTGGAACTCCACAGGAAGACCAATAGAGTCAACTTTCATGGGTTCTTGTGGCTCTCAGAGACGGAACCACCAACCAAAGAGCATACACAGGCTGAACCTGTTGTACTCTAAGATTCAAAACCAGGGGACACGCTCTCACAGAAACACACACAGATGGGACTCACTGCAATAACATGAGGTTTAATGAAACTAATGCACTAGGACTCTCTTGCATGCAGGCAAGAAAGTCCGAACAGAAGCTGGGAACAGTTTTTATACAGAGTTCACAAGGGCAAACCACAAAGTCTGACCTTTCCCGGTTCGTTCTCTAGGTGACTCAGATTATCACAAGGAGTGTCTTTCGTTTGTCCAGGTTTATTACATTAAAGACCCAGCTTCCTGATTCCTGGAATGTGTGCTCTGGGCCCTCCTCACCCCCAGGTGGGTTCCCTTCCCTATGGTCTGAGGAATGTTAATCAGCCTTTCCCTTCTTCCTCTGAATGTTAATCTAGCAAGTGTCCTCTGACTAAGGAATGTGCCCCTCCAGGATGTGTCGTGGGACAGTGGGGTTCTTTCAAATTTAAGATCAAACTGAGACCCAAAAGTCCTACACTAACATCCACCCATAAAATTTTAGATTACCTAATCCTTCTAGAAAGTTCCCCTGGTTCACTATAAGAAGGGCTGTATGCTTTTGTCTTGAATCACCATTTCAAAGAATGGTTGGCTTCCCCATGCTGGTTGTTTCTGCAGAATAGCACTCTTTGTTTTTGCATACTGTCTGAGTCTGAGGTCTTCAGCGATAGAGGAAAGATTGTGGGAGGGGAGGACCAAGAGTGGAGGCAGTGAGCAGGATGTAAAGTGAATAAATTAAAAATAATAATACTAAAGTAAATTCTGCACCTAAAAACAAACAAACAAAACATAGGCAGTACCTTACAAGGTATAGGTGTTGTGTTTTATAAAAAAGAAAAGAAAGCCAGGGATATGTTTGGTAGAGGCCCAGTATGGTGCTGTGTGTGGAAGGGGGTGCCTCTGTGGACCCAAGCTGCGGCATCCTTTCCCCTGAGGTATCAGCCATATGACAGATATAGTATGGAATAGAGATTATTTAGGCCATGAGAGTTGAGGGAGTAGAGACAGAAAGAGAGAGAGAGAGAGAGAGAGAGAGAGAGAGAGAGAGAGAGAGAGAGAAAGAGCGAGAGCAAGAGAGAGAGGAGAAGAGAAGAAGAGAGAAGAAGAGGAGAAGAGAAGAGAGGAGAGGAGAGGAGAGGAGAGGAGAGGAGAGGAGAGGAGAGGAGAGGAGAGGAGAGGAGAGGAGAGGAGAGAAGAGAAGAGAAGAGAAGAGGAGTAGAGACTGGCCATGAATATGTGGTGTGAGATGGGAAAGGGAGATGGGCAGAGAAAGGACAGAGGGGGAAGAGGGGAAGATGGGAATAGAGTAAGAGAATGAGGATGGGGCAAACAGCCTCTTTTATATCAGTCAGGCAAACCTGTCTGTTGCCAAGTAACTGTGAGGTAGAGTCTAGAAGGAATGCTAACAATAGGTATAGGAAAATGAGAGACTAGGAGTTAGACACACTTCCTGGTAGGCAAACTGAGAGGGTTCATCACTACATAAGAAAGGTGGGGAATTTCCAAGTTGATCACCTTCTTCCTTGCCCTGTAGAGGTGAGATAAAAGCTTGGCAGCTTAAAACAAAGGCCTTGCAGGCTTTAGTCTCTCATCAGCAGGCCCCCTGCTGACAGACTGACTCAACAAGCTCAAGGCCTGTCACACTGTTGTGTTCTAGGTCATAAACTATTCAAGTCTCCTTCAAACTAACCAACCCTAAAGCAGGGGAAGAAAACTCTTCTGACACCTTAAGTGCCTAGTCCTAGATAGGAGACTGCTTTGTCCCCTCTCTGCTTTGCAGAAGGTCTTTTTCTCCATGTGCCTGTCACATATGTTTGCCCACCCCCAATAAACTGCTTTTCAACTACTGATTCTGAGGTGTTTTGAGATTTCTATGCTGCTGTTATGCTTCAGATTTTTCTTGCCTTCATCCCTAACTGGCAAGAAAACAAACATGTTAGACCCTAGAGGCTTATCTCAGATTTCTCAAAACGTATCAAAGGACTTCTGAACAGAATCTTAACAGGGAATTAAAGCAACAACTGACATTGGGCTCATAAAAAAAACTTATGTAAAGCTAAGGAAACAATCAATTGCATGAAAAGTTCACAACATGGAGAGAAACTGCTTGCAAATCCTCTAACAGAGGACTGATATCCAGAATATCAAAGAACTTTTTTTTTTCCATTTTTTAAAAATTTATTTATTTAAATCAAATTGTAATTTACTTATATACACAGGGGTTATAAACACAAAAAGGCGGATGTGGGGAAGGAAATGACACTGGAGCAAAGGTGTTCAGGGGAATACAGATACCTTTCAGAACAGGGTATTAGCTGGGTGAAGGTTCAGGGGACAGGCCACTATGATTCACTTGTCCTTATCTAAGTTGGTATTGTCCATCGAGGCTGCCTATTTACAAGATCTATGACTACTCAGGCTGGTAAATTTCCACAGAAGCTGCCTGTTTACAATAGCCTATAGCCATCTGTTTCAGTGTTTTTCCACAGAGACCCAAGACTTTGTGTTAGCATGTATGTATGTCAGGCCTATTGCTCATTTTAGGCCTATAGTTGATTGTAGGTCTTTGGCATATAAGCAGGGCTGCCCCTGACATCTCTTCCCTTCTCTAAGTATAGAAGGGCCTTGGCGATTCTAATCTTGCAAAGGCAGGGATAGAGGCCTGACCTCCAGTAATTGAAGGAGACCTTGTAATGGCTCTGGTCCTCCTGTCGTTGTCCAGTGAGGCATGAGGGCCATACCCATCCCGATGTCTTTTTTCCTGGAGAGGGGATACTTTTGACATCAACCTCTATGCAGTCAGGCAACCTAAAGGACTTTCCTATCTAGGGCTAGGCACTTCAGGTGTCAGAAGAGTTTTCTTCCCCTGCTTTAGGGTTGCCTAAATGTCTCTCAGGGAACCCAGAGAGATATTTTTAACTTTTATTCATATTCCCTACAAAGAACTTTTTAAAAATGAGTTAAGGAAAGAAATGATTTAATTAACAAATGGCCTTGTATGAAAGATTGCAAGCAAACAAAGTCTTTTAAATCAACATAACCAAACATGAACTCACAGAGACTGAGGCGGCATGCACAGCCTGCATGGATTTGTCCCCAGGTACTCTGTGTATTTATTATGGCTTCCAGTTTTGTGTTTTGGTGGGATTCCTGAGTGTACAAATGATGCGTCTCTGTTCTTGAGCCTTCTCTTGGGCTCTTGTCCTGTCCAACATGGAAGGGGAAAAAGAGAAGCAAGAGGCAAGAGAGCAGATCAAGAGATCAAGAGAGAGAGGAGGGGGCAAGCAGCCCTGTTTATAGCAGGCCAGGCCTACCTGGCTATTGCCAGGTAATTGTGGGGTGGAGTTTAGACAAAATGCTAACATTTTACTTTGTCATATTTTTTTGAAAATATTTTATTAGGTATTTTCTTTAATTACATTTTAAATGTTATCCCCTATCCTTGTTTCCCCTCTGAAAACCCCTTATCCCATCCCCCTCTCCGTGCTTCTATGAGGGTGTTCCCTCCACCCACCCACCAATTCCTGCCTCCTCGTCCTGCCATTCCCCTATATTGGGGCATTGAGCCTTCACAGGACCAAGGGCCTCTCCTCCCATTGATGTCTCACAAGGCCATCCTCTGCTACATATACTGCTGGAGCCATGTGTCACTCCATGTCTACTCTTAGGTTGGTGGTTTAATCCCTGGGAGATCTGGGGTTTCTGGTTGGTTGAAACTGTTGTTCCTCCTATGAGGCTGTAAACTCCTTCAGCTCCTTCAGTCCTTTCTCTAACTCCTCCATTGGGGACCCATGCTCAGTCCAATGTTTGGTTGCGTGCTCCCTTTTAACAATTTTAAATGAGGCTGGCAGGTGAATGCAGACATTAAGAAATCTCATCTACAGATGAGTGGGCATTGACCAGAGGGGGAAAGCAGTGACCTGATCCTCCCAGTATAATTTGTAATGATGTCTTTTTGAGGAGGAGAGGATTATTTGTCTCATGGGCCATGTAGGATATCGAGGTTCCTAGCTGGCTGCTTTGAGACACAAGAAATCAACACCAACCTCTATGCAACCAGGTGTGTGTTTCGGGGGGACTCAGAAGCAGACAATTTTGGGTCCTCCCCCTGCAGTACCTTGTCACACACCCCTGCAGGTGCCCACGTTGTGTTCGTGCCATGCCGAACCAACGTGCATAGATCTGAGTTCTATGCAGCTTCTAAAGGAGTTATGTCATCGCAAGACTCAGCCAAGCCTCTATCAGCCAAGTCAAGTCTATGATAATGTACTTGGAGGGGTTTAGATGTCATGGAGTCAATTTTACAAAGCCAGTGAGCCTGTCAAAGGCCCAAGGGCCGAAAGCCAAAATGAGAAGTGAACTGACCACAGAGCCCAGGATCGAAGCAGGGAAGGTGCTAAACCTAGGAGAGGCAGAGAACCAGTTTTTTCTTGTTCTTGTTGTTTCTTTTGCCATTTTAATCTCTCTCTGAATCTGGCCATACTGTCTCTAACGACGCTAGTGTGGTCAGTATTAAAACAGTATTCCTCCTTGAGGGTTCCACAGAACCCCTTGTTGAAGGAAAAGCAGATGAGGAGATTTTTTCCAGATTAGTGATGCTGATCTCTCCCTGTTCAGTGTCAAAGGCCCCTCGAGGTTCTGAGGCCTGCTTCAGGATCAAGGCCTCCAACAGCAAACACCAGGGATGGCTTTTTTTATCTGGAAAGGAAAAAGAAGGGAATTCTCAGGGAGATCTCTCTCTTCCCCGGATCTCAATTGTTATTCATTTTATCTACAATTGGGTTTGGCTTTGTGGAGGTATCTGTTTCTTTCACCAATCTTTTTGGCAGCCATCTAGCTGCGCCTTCTTTGGTATCAAACAGGCATAAGGATCCTTGGCCCCATATGAGAACTGAGTCTAGGCCATTCCATTTTTTGTCTCAGGGTGTCAGAGGTGATTGACAGCAGATTTGCCCTGAGCGTCCAAATTTAGAAAATTGAGAACAAGGCAAGGAGAATATTTCTAGGAGAACCCTTCTGGGGGTATAACTCCCACTCTTTCATTTTTTATTTAAAGCCAATTTTTTAGAATTCCTTCAAAACCAGGGCAAAAGCATCAGTAGCTGCTCTTCCCAGACTCAGAGAGTTATGAAGATATTATTTTAAAGTTCCATGATACCTGTTTCACAGTACCTTGTCCCTGAGGATTATAAGGAATCTTTGTAATATGGGTAATATTAAATTGTCAACAAAACATCTCAAATGTCTGACTGCAATAGCCAGTTCCATATTCTCTTAATTTGATATGGAACACCAAGCATAGAAAGAAAATGTAGGCAATAACTAATTACACTTTTAGTTGCTTCTCCTGCTAAAGACAGTTGCAACTAGAAAGGCTGAAAAGGTGTCAAGCCACATGTACATGTTTTAATTTTCCAAAATCAGAAATGAGTAACATCTACTTACCATAATTGATTAGGTATAAGTCCTCAAGAATTAACACCATTATGAAAAAATTGACGATACAAGTTTTTGCAATTTAACTTGCACAATCTCTAGAAATACCAAATTATTGTCTCAAAGTATTACTATTTTGATGATATAAAGAATAAGATTTTATGGCCAATTGTTTCTGTAAGGCTTATAATCTGCCTGGGATATAAATTTGCTGTGGCATTGCCCTGGTGTCCAGGCAATCCACATGAGCTCTTAAATGTCTTATAAAGTTAAGGAAAAGTACATGTTTCTTAAATTAAGCTGTATTTGTAAAATTTGAGAATTAGCAATATCTTAAAAAAGGAACAATTTTAAACAATTATAAACCATGAGCTATATACTGGCTATGAGTACACAAATTGAAAGCTTGATTTTTCAGCAATTCAAACAGTGGCTACAGCACATAATTCAATTATTTGTGCTGAAGCAGGGGGAAACTGGAGCAAAGGAACATGTGATCTAATTACATATACTGTCTTCTCAATAGATGAGGCATCTGTAAATGCAGTAGATATCTTTTTTATGGGCGGCATGCAAATCTATAGGAAGTACAAAAGCATGCATAGAGAGAAAAACTTAAACAACTTGTGTTATGGATAATGATTATCAAATTTGCCTAAAAAGTTTTTGCCATGTAATAGGCCAAATATCATGATTTTTTAATAACTAACTTAATTTTTATTTGGAATAAGGAATCAACATTTCATCTAAAATATTTTCAGGATTCTATCTTACAATCCTGTATTCACACTGCAATAGTTTCATAATAGGGTGTTCACACTTTACTTGCAGATGAAGAAGGATGGATCCACATTAATGGTTTCTCTTGCCAAAGGGCTGTTGTGAGCACATGAGTAGCAATAATGCAAACAGCCAACAATTGATCATAGTCTCTATATAATGTATCTGTTGATAACTAACAACTTACTCTACTTTCAGCAAAGCTGTTTCTCCTTCATCAGTTAATTGTCAAGGGGAATGAGGAATTGTATCTCCCTTGAGAATATCAAACAGAGGTTCAAGTTCTATTATGGTGAACTTAAGATGAGGTTTTAGCCAATTAATATCGCTCAACAACTTTTTAAAAAATCATTAAAAGTAAGTCTTTTTTTTTTTTTTTTGTATGTACACCTACAAGTTAGAAGAGGGCAGTAGATCCCATTACAGATGGTTGTGAGCCACCATGTGGTTGCTGGAAATTGAACTCTGGACCCCTGGAAGAGCAGTCAGTGCTCTTAACTACTGAGCCATCTCTCCAGCCCAACTATCCATTCTTATTGGAATTTTCTGTGTCACAATTTGCTTAAAATAAAACGGAGGTCTCAAATATTGAAAAGATATTGCTTTTGAATCTTTTCTGGAGTAACAAACACTCTAAATACACTGAGATTCAAATGCTTAACTTTTTGTATTAAAGCAAACAAATTTTATTGCATCATGGGCTCTCAAAAACTACAAGCAAATTCACTTAGTATAAACCCCTCACCTTTACCAGGATGTAAATCTAAATCTAAATCTAAATCTAAATCTAAATCTAAATCTAAATCTAAATCTAAATCTAAATCTAATATCTAAACCTAAGTCTAAGTCTAAGTCTAAATCTAAATCTAAATCTAAATCTGAAACTAAATCTAAAGCTAAATGTATAATAATTCTATATGCATCCTGGAATGGCGGCTGAAGTAGGCAAGTCAGGCTGTAATGCCCCACACGTTCTTAAATTTGAACTTTGGTTTGGATTAATGGAATAACCAATTGCTTGTAACTGAGTGAGAGTATCAGATAAGGCCAAGTTGAAGGCCAAGCTTGTCCTCTCTTACCCTATGAGCAATTCTTTCACTAGCAGGCACAGCTACATCATGGAGGGAAGCAGGCTTAATTTTAATTTCTCCAGCATAACTACTGGACCATAAACTGTCTGTTGCGAATGTCTTTGAGGCTGAGTCTGACCTTTCCTCCCCAAGGAAGAAGCAAGGCAATAAAACAAATTCCGGAATTTGTTTTATTTGACTAGTCCCTCCTAGGGACTAGTCAGGGTGACCATGACAAAAGGAATGTCCGTCGTACATGGTTCTGCCACACCCATTCTGTGCATAGTCTTAATTTAAATGTGAATGTTCTTAATCTGGACCTATCCTGAGGCCTGGAAATGATTATGCTTCCTGCACCAAGGACAAATTCCAAGTGAGTGATTCTGCTGTCTCTCTTGGCTCAATTGTGTGGACAGTCTTTCCTAAAATGACCTATACCCTCATACTTAGGACATTCCTTATCACCTCAGCACTGTGAAAGCATGGCTTGGACTGTAGTTAACATTCTCATAGGTCAATTGTGTAACAAATGGAATTTCTGCCTGAGGATCTCTAAAAGTTTTACCAGCTGCCTTTAGCAGCCTGGCCACAAATTTCTGAAACAGTTTATCAGAGCCCTGTTTAATACTAGATAAATTCTCACTAAGATCCCCTTTAGTAGGTAATTGATTCCAACACAGCGAGCAGCCTTTGCAACCTGTGTGCACTTTCTTGCAGGCAGCTCAACCTGATTAGCGTTACCTTCACATTGACCTTCTCCTGAGCATTCAGCATGGTGGTTACACTGAGATCTCCTTTTCAATCTTGAGGGGCTAAATTTTCCTCTACCACTGTATCTAATAAAACTTTAAAAAAGTAGCAGCATGGATGTAACTGTGCTGCAGCTGTTAGTAACTGTTTTATTATTCTTCAATCATCTCAACCTGCTCTATCCTCTTCTTAAACGTAAACATGGATGAGTCAAAAATTCTTGAGCTCACGATTGAACTGCCAACTGCAGCCAATGGAACACTGGCAGTTTAACTATATTTCTAAATTTCTTCTGCTATATTAGAGTGTAACCATAATTTTGAGAAACAAAACCAATTTTTAACAATGTAAACAATCTATTTTCTCTAAAATCAACACCAAGCGCATTACTTTCATGTTACAAAGTTTGGCTGTCAGTTCTTATATTCAGCTTTTAATAACTCTTAAAGAGACATTGTTTTAAATCTTATCCTTTATACATCTGGTTTCTGAATGACTCCAATCCAGAGTAACCAGTTTTAACACAACTTTCTGTTACCAAAGTTGCAAATTTTTAATCAAACTCAATAACTTATAGGCAATAATCTATAACCAATACATGTAAACATTTTTATACTTTTAAAACCAATCAGAAACAAATGAAGTAAATACACATCTTATATTTTATCCAAACAAGATTTTCTTACTTTTCCTAGCTGTAATTTTAAGAGAAGCACCTTGTCACCTGCTAAACCCAATAATCATATTCACAGATTTTTCTAGGAGAAACGAACCATCAGCTCCTTATCATAGAAGCTATAAACAACCTGATGGCCCCTTTAAAGGCTGGTTTTACAACAATGACACTGTGGCAGGGCTTCTTCATGCTAGACTAGACTCCTAACCACAGGTGCAGGGCTCCAAAGGCCGATTGAAACTGCTTTTTTTACTATTTCTTTTCTCTCTCTTTCCCTCTCCTTCTGAAACTAGTTAAAAACTGAATCAAGGGCTGAACAACCAGCAGATAAAATTTTAACCATTTTTCTTTTTAAACATGAAAAAACAGGACAACATTTAAGCAACAAAACAAATACATAGACATAAACTGACAGATGTGGAAAAATTGGCACGCCAACAGACAGTAGACAGAGAAAGCAGAACTGAGGATCTCTCCCTTTTGAGCCAGAGAAAAATGCAGGATGTCTCCTGATTTTCTGATGCTCCTAGGAGGGCTCTAAGATAGCCTATTCCTCTTCTTTTGTTAACTTTGCTGGAGAGTGGACGACTCTTTTAGCCCTTTCTCTCCCTCATCTTAAAAATCCTTCTTTTTTACCCTGACTCCCCTCTCCCTGATGAGGCCTTAAGGCCTTTGATAAATTTCTCTTCCTTAGACAAAGGGAGTCTTCGGAGACTCAATAATGTTTGTTTGGCAGATTTCACTTATGTTGATGCTGTCCGATGAGGGTCCGTACCTCTTGCTCCACGTGGCGACACCTGACCCGACCTACGGGTCTGATTATTCGTGGGGTGTCGAGGTGAACCTTCACCTGAAAGAGACATGGGCGGGAGAAAGAACGGAGACCATGCAGCAGAGAATTTTGTCACGGTCTCACTTTAATGGGGGGGGGGTAGCTTACAATATATAGTCTTTGGCGAGGCAAAGAACGGGGCGGGGATTCTGTTTACTCTTGGTCCTGCGGAGCATTCTGTGGTTTGCCCCGGGATGTCCTGGGGCAATAGTTCTTTATGAACAGGAAATTCTTTCTTAGTTGTAGGTCTGGTTTTCCCAAAAGAGGCAGTTTATTGACCTAGATCATCTCCTTATTGCCCTAGACCATCCTACTGTCTTAACCAACTCTCAGGAAATGCCAGATGTTCCAGAGAGAACGTCCTTACTGACTAATCCTTCCAGAACAGTGGGCAATTCCCTGAGGCTCTCTTGGAACAGCAGGTAGCTTCCTGAGTTTGGCTCCCGACAGTTGCGAGCACCCACTTCTATGTTTATCAGGCTCTGGCAGAGCCTCTCAGGAGACAGCTATATCAGGCTCCTGTCAGCATGCACTTCTTGGCATCCACAATAGTGTCTCAGTTTGGTAACTGTAAATGGGATCAATCCCCAGGTATGGCAGTCTCTAGGTGGCCTTTCCTTCAGTCTCTGCTTCACACTTTGTCTCTGTATATCCTCTCTTGGGTATTTTTTCCCTCTTCTAAGAAGGACCTGCCAATTCACACTTCTGTCTTTCTTCTTCTTGAGCTTCATGTGGTCTGTGAATTGTATCATGAGTATTCCAAGCATTTAGACTAATATCCATGTATAAGAGAATGCATACCATGTGTGTTCTTATGTGATTGGGTTACTCACTCAGGATGATATATTCTAGTTCCATCCATTTGCCTTAAGAATTTCATGAAGTCATTGTTTTTAACAGCTGAGTTGTACTCCATTGTGTAAATGTACCACAATTTTTGTATCTAGTTCTCTGTTGAAGGACATCTGGGTAGTTTCTAGCTCCTGACTATTATAAATAAGGCTGCTATGAACATAGTGGAGCATGTGTCCTTGCAATAGTTGGAGCATTTTTTGGGTATATGCCCAGGAGTGGTATAACTGGGTCCTCAGGTAATCATATGTCCAGTTTTCTGAGGAACCACCAGACTGATTTCCAGAGTGGTTGCACCAGCTTGAAATACCCCCAACAATGGAGGAGTGTTCCTCTTTCTCTCCAATTTTGCCAACATATGCTGTCATCTGTATTCTTAGTGATTTTGACTGGTGTAAGGTGGAATCTCGGGGTTGTTTTGATTTGCGTTTCCCTGATGACTAAGGATGTTGAACATTTCTTTAGGAGCTTCTCAGCCATCTGGTATTCATTATTGAAAATTCTTTGTTTATAGCTCTGTATCTCAATTTTAAATAGGGTTATTTGGTTGTCTGGAGTCAAACTTCTTGAGTTCTTTGTAATAAATTAGATATTAGTCCTCCATCAGATGTAGGAACAACAAAAGGAAGTCAAAGGGATACAAATTTAAAAAGGAAGATGTCAAAATATTACTATTTGCAGATCATATGATCATATACTTAAGTGACCCCAAAACTTCCATCAGAGAATTCCTTAACCTGATAAACGACTTCAGTAAAGTGGCTGGATATAAAATCAACTTAAACAAATCAGTAGCTTTCTTCTACTCAAAGGATAAACAGGCTGAGAAAGAAATTGGGGAAATGAAAACCCTTCACAATAGTCACAAGTAATATAAAATACCTTGGTGTGAATCTAACCAAGCAAGTGAAAGATCTGTATGACAAGAACTTCAAATCTCTGAAGAAAGAAATAGAAGAAGATCTCAGAAGATGGAAAGATCTCCCATGCTCATGGGTTGGAAGGATTAATATAGTAAAAATGACCATCTTGCCAAAAGCAAGATTAATCTACAGATTCAATGCAAATCCCATCAATATTCCAACTCAATTCTTTTTAGAGTTAGAAAGAGCAACTTGTAAATTCATTTGGAATAACAAAAAACCCAGGATAGTGAAAACTATTCTCAACAATAAAAGAACTTCTGGGGGAATCACCATCCCTGACCTCAAGCTGTCATACAGAGCTATAGTGATAAAAACTGCATGGTATTCATACAGAGACAGGCAGGAAGATCAGTGGAATAGAATTGAAGACCCAGAAATGAACCCACACACCTATGGTCACTTGAACTTTAACAAAGGAGCTAAAACCGTCCAGTGGAAAAAGGACAGCATTTTCAACAAATGGTGCTGGTTCAACTGGAGGTCAGCATGTAGAAGAATGCAAGTCAATCAATTCATTGTTATCTCCTTGTACAAAGCTCAAGTCCAAGTGGATCAAGGACCTTCACATAAAACCAGACACATTGAAACTAATAGAAGAGAATATGGTGAAGAGCCTAGAATACCTGGGCATAGGGGAAAAGTTCTTGAACAGGACACCAATGGCTTATGCTCTAAGATCAACAATTGACAAATGGGACCTCATAACATTGCAAAGTTTCTGTAATGCAAGGGACACTCTCAATAGGACCAAACGGTCACCCACAGATTGGGAAAAGATTCTTTACCAATTCTGCATCTGATAGAGTGCTAATATCCAAAATTTATAAAGAACTCAAAAATTAGACCCCAGATAATCAAATAACCATATTTAAAAATGGGGTACAGAGGTCAATAAAGAATTTTCAACTGAGAAATATCGAATGACTGTGAAACACCTAAAGAAATGTTCAACATCCTTAGTCATCAGGAAATGCAAATCTAAACAACTCTGAGATTCTACTTCAAAACAGTCAGAATCGCTAAGTTCAAAATATCAGGCAATAGCTAATGCTGGTGAGGATGTGGAGAAAAAGGAACACTCCTCCATATTTGAAAATGTCCTGCATTTTCCAGCAGAACCAACTGAAACTGTCCATTTGCCCACTGACCTTTTGGAAAAATAATTACACTTTTTTGTCTAATGAGAAGTTACAACATAGTAAAAGATAGGGCATCAAGCATCCTTTGTGTCATATCCAAATCTTCAAAGATTCTAGTTAATGTTGTAGGCTTGAAAGAGTCTAGCTAACTACCAGTGAGAGATCTGTGCCTTTTTGGCAGGAATGCTGTGGCTCATTTGAAATGTGAGCTAGTGTCTCAAAGGAAAAGGAAGCACTCAGTCACAAAATGTCAGATAGTTTCTCAGTTAAGGAAGAAAAAATAAATAAGATCCCTGCAAAAGTGAGACAGGTTTTATATAAATTCCTTAGAGAACTTTAATGCTTTCCCCTATAATAACCACCCATAAACATATAAGAAGAAGGCTGTTACCATTTGCTCAGATATATCTTATTTCTGCCTCATGACTTCAAAGAAGATCATACCATATACCAACACTGATTGCTGGGAAGAGAGTAAGGTCCTCAGTTATTTGCATATTCATTACATCTTTGATCTACATTTTTTCATTACATAGAAAGGCAGTAAGTTTAAATGATCAGAAAAACAAGGACATAGATGTCAAAGTTGAAATATGATCATGATGTGTGTTTCTACCACTCTTGCCATAACAGTGTTACCCAGTTAGGCTAAGGTGACATCAGTCTGATTAAGTAGTCCAAAAAGAGATCAGAAATTTGTGGCATTTGGAGAAAATATATCAATAAAGTATATCACTTATCTAAAATAACTAATCTTAGCAACTAGTAATTCAAAAGGTATCTTCTAAAGAGCCAATAAAATTTAAAATAATTGATATAAGAAGCAAAAAGAAAGGAGAAATATGTACCCCAAGAAAATAATTGAACTTATACTATATTGGAATTTAATTCTGTGGGTGATCCTAGAAGGTGTCATTTACCATTCCTCTCTTTCAAAGACTTACTATAGTATTATGAATCAGATAACCATGGAAGAATTGAAGGCAGATGTTCAGAGTAATATTTGTTTTGTAAATGACCATGGCAACATTGTTCACAATAACTAAAAGGCAGAATGGCCCAAGTAATCAACAGCATGTATAAATGTGACACATGGGCATCAAGGCAAGACATGAATGTGACTGCAGCTAAGTCACCTGGGCCAAGACATGCAGTCCAGGACATGCAGGCATTTCAAGAGAAATATTTAGCAAACAAAAGTCTCAATGGGAATTACTGTGATATTTAATAAGAAGCTCAAGCAAAACAAAATGAAATTATCATGAGAATGCTAAAAAAAAAGGTATTTCAGATGAGTAGGATATACACAAATGTATAAAATGATAATAAAAAGTTTTGACATGTTTGGACAGCAGATGAAAGACACAAATGACTTCTCAGAAAAAACATGTGTGTATATGGATGAATATACACATGTATCACAATCTCACCAATAATCCTATACCATTACTAACTGTATCTTTCTTGCTTGTAGCCCCCACATAAGAAAACTCAGCACACTACTTCTTAGTTCATGAAGAACTACCAGGTGCCAATCTCCACTGGATGTTCATCCACACAGACTCAACCCAGGCTTTCCTCACATTCCAGCTAGCCTAGTTTTGGATGGAAAGTGGAAGGCATTTGTATTAGTCAGGATCTCTTGAGGAAGGCAACTGATATTTGTTTATAGGTGTGTGTGTGTGTGTGTGTGGTGTATGATATTCAAAGGAGATTTATTAGAGTAGATTAGAGGCTGTAGTTCAACTAATCTACCAATGGAAAAGCCAAGAATCCAGTAGTTGCCCAGAAGTTTCAGAAGTACTAATATGGTGCTAGAGTCCCAGAAGACTCTTAGAGAGCTGCTGATCTTTAATCTATATTGGAATCCTGAAGAAGTAGGTTCTAATACCAATGAAGGAATCCCTCAGAAGAAGGATGGATGAACTTGTCAGGAAGAGTAAGGGCAAGCAGGCAAAAAGCAAAAGCTTCCTTTTTCTACATCCTTTATGTAGGCTGCTACCAAAATGTGGGGCCAAGATTTAGTGGGTCTTCCCACCTCAGATGATCTAATCAATAAACCCCCTCACAGACATGCTTGTGTGCTTGGGATTTAGTCAATTCCAAAATATAGTCAGGTTGACAATTGTCATGGTTTGAATGACACAGAGTTATGTATTTTAATACCTGGCCCCTAGTTGGAAGAACTGTTAGAAACAGATTTTGTGATTCTTCTTCTTGAAGGAGGTGTGTCATTGGGGATGTAATTTGATGTTTCAAAAGGCCATGCCATATCCAGTCATTTCCTGCCCCCCTTTCCCTCCAACCCCCCACCCCTGCTCCTTCCCTCTCTCTCATCCTGAGTGCCTACTTGCTGCCAAGTTCCTCACCATAATAATCGTGGACTCACCCTCAGGATTAGGTTTTAAGCTATAAATCCACTCAAGCATTCCAATTTCTCTAAAGCTTAAAATCCTTTAATCAACACTAAACAAAGGTGCATCAGGCATTTGCACCACTACTAATCAAATAAACTCAATGAGCCTATATTGATAAACTCAGCCTGACCCAACTTTATGCTCCATCCACCATTATTTCAAACCCTTAGAATCTATTGTCATATATATTTCCCAGGTTTCTGCTTGAATTAATTAGCAAACTCATTAAGTTCTTTAGTGTTATGGCACACTTCCTCATAGGTTACACTTTCTGTTTTGGCTCTAGGTGATTCTGAAAGGCCTCTGGATAGGGGGGATACCCACTTAAGCCACAGGAGATTACAGTCACCCAATGACTCATGAGACACCAATCTTGATGCAATCAGCAAGAGGTTTAATGATTCCAGTATACTGGGGTTCCCTCACATGCAAGCAAGAAGAGAGAACCCTGAGTTCCAGCTAAGAATAGCTTTTATACGGTCTAGGGGTTAGAACAGAGAAACAGTGACTAAGCACAATATGATTGGCAGAACAGTGTGACTTTTAAACTGATTGGTCTTTGGGGAATGAGGTGGCAAGTACCTCCCTTGTCTGTCTACATGCTCTGGCCCTTTCTCACCCGCAGGTGGGTTCCCCCCCCCCCGCACCCCCCCTCGTGGAATGTTAATCAGCCTCTTCCTTCCTCCTCTGAATGTTAATCCAGCAAGTGTCCTCTGACTAAGGAATGTGCCCCTCCCGGGATGTGTCCTGGAACAGTGAGATTCTTTTAATCTTAAATTCAAACTGAGTCCTGAAAATCCTGCATTTAGACCCAAAAGTCTTACAATTCCTTAGACCTTTGTCTAATTATAGGTCTAGAAACAGTAATAGGTGGTTTCTTAGGGACAACAGCGGCGATCTGACATCTGCTGATCTTCAGAGGAGACAGAATGAATTCTCTTAGGCAAAGGCAGAGAGGAGAACACTGCAAAGACTGGGAAGAGAGGTACAGAGATATCTTAGTGCTGAGCATGGACAGGCTATTTCATTGAGCAATGTAGACTCATTGAAATCAGAATATTTAGTGCCTTAAACCTGCTTAGGATCCTCCCACACATCATTATCCTAAGTCACAGGATTCTATTCTCTTTCAGTAAGTGTATTTGGTTTAACTCCTGACACTCTATGAGGGTGGCAATTAAATTTGAATTATACCTCAGCTAACTATTATTGAGGGCTTGGGTTTGGTTCTTATGATTTGAACTTTATGGATGCAGGAGGAAAGAATCTCTGCACTGCACACTTAGAAACCTTTAGATTATTTATGTGCATTGGGAACTAATCAATTTTATTACTCGGTTTATTTTTTTTCTTTTGTAACTCTGTCCACATATGCTATAAAGGAACCAACCAACATCACTATTTTCTCTACTTTTTCACAAATACTCAAAAGTTTCATACAAAGAATTCCTTACACCTCACAAGAAGGAAATAAAGATAGGATCATCAGATGCATATATCTAAGTAAGTTCCTTAAATAGTTTATATGATTGATTTTTAATGTTCTCCATAGTATTTGAGGAGTCTATAGTGACAGTCAGTTCCATCCCTCTGAAGAACAAGTTCCAGATACCACTGATCTCACTAGAAAATACTCATTCTTGCAATTCTGTTTCTATAAAACCACCTGTGGATCAGGGAAATGAATGGCCTCATAGTCACTTCAATGTGACTTAGGATAATGATGTGTGGGAGGATCCTAAGCAGGTTTAAGGCATTAAATATTCTGATTTACCTGATTTTAGTGCAGAATTCTATCAGACCTTCAAGGAAGACCTAATACCAATTCTCTTCAAACTATTACACAAAATAGAAACAGAAGGAACATAACATAATTTGTTCTATGAAGCCACAATTACATTCAAACCTAAATCATGCAAAGACCCAACAAAGAAAGAGAACTTCAGACCAATCTCCCTTATCAATGCAAAAATGCTCAATAAAAATTTCACAAACTGAATCCAAGAACACATAAAAAAAAGCATCCATCATGATCAAGTAGTCTATATCCCAGGAATGGAAGGATGGTTCAATATATGGAAATCCATCAGCATAATCCACTATGTAAACAAACACCAAGAAAAAAACCACATGATCATATCACTAGATGCTGAGAAAGCATTTGACAAAATTCAACATCCCTTCATGGTAAAAGTCTTGGAAAGATCAGGCCATCTTTCAGAAAGCAACCTACAGATTCAATGCAAGCCCCATCAAAATTCTAACTAAATTCTTCACAGAGATAGAAAGAGCAATTTGCAAATTCATTTGGAATAACAAAAGCCCAGGATAGTGAAAACTATTCTCAATAATAAAAGAACTTCTGGAGGAATCACTATCCCTGACCTCAAGCTGTACTACAGAGCTATAGTGATAAAACCTACATGATATTGGTACATAGACAGGCAGGAAGATCATGGAATAGAATTGAAGACCCAGAAATGAACCCACACACCTATGTTCACTTGATCTTTAACAAAGGAGCTAAAACCATCCAGTGAAATAAGAACAGTATTTTCAACAAATGGTGCTGGTTCAACTGGAGGTCAGCATGTAGAAGAATGCAAGTCAATTCATTGTTATCTCCTTGTACAAAGCTCAAGTCCAAGTGGATCAAGGATCTCCTCATAAAACCAGATACACTGATACTAATAGAAGAGAAGGTGGGGAAGAGCATCAAATACTTGGGCACATGGGGATAGTTCCTGAGCATATAAAACCAATGGCTTATGCTCTAAGATCAACAATTGACAAATGGGACCTCATAAAATTGCAAAGCTTCTGTAAGGCAAAGGACACTGTCAATAGGACAAAATAGGCAACCAACAGACTGGGAAGAGATCTTTATCAATCCTACATCTGTTGGTTGCCCTTCTGTTCCTATTTTGTGTAATAGTTTGAAGAGAATTGGTATTAGGTCTTCCTTGAAGGTCTGATAGAATTCTGCACTAAAACCATCTGGTCCTGGGCTTTTTTTGGTGGGTAGACTTTTAATGACTGCTGCTATGTTTTTAGAGGTTATGGGACTGTTTAGATGGTTTATTTGCTCCTGATTTAACTTTGGTACCTGGTATCTGTCTAGAAAATTGTCCATTTCATCCAGATTTTCCAGTTTTGTTGAGTATAGGCCTTTGTAGTAGGATCTGATGATTTTTTGAATTTCCTCAGTTTCTATTGTTATGTCTCCCTTTTCAGATCTGATTTTATTAATTTGGATACTGTCTACGTGCCCTCTGGTTAATCTGGCTAAGGGTTTATCTATCTTGTTGATTTTCTCAAAGAACCAACTCCTGGTTTTGTTGATATTTTGTATAGTTCTTTCTGTTTCTACTTGGTTGATTTCAGCCCTGAGTTTGATTCTTTCCTGACATCTACTCCTATTGGGTGTATTTGCTTCTTTTTGTTCTAGCGCTTTCAGGTGTGCTGTCAAGTTGTTAATGTGTGCTCTCTCCAATTTCTTTTTGTAGGCACTTAGTGCTATGAGTTTTCCTCTTAGCACTGCTTTCATGGAGTCCCACAAGTACTGTTATGATGTGTCCTCATTTTCGTTAAATTCTAAGAAGTCTTTAATTTTTTTTTTATTTCTTCCTTGACTAAGTCATCATTGAGTAGAGCATTGTTAGTTTCCACATGCATGAGGGTTTTCCATTGTTTTCTATCTCCAGAGTAGTCTCCCTTTGAGATTTCTTTATTGTTTCTATTTCCATTTTTAGATCCTGGGTGGTTTTGTTCAATTCCTTCACCTGTTTGGTTGTGTTTTCTTGCAATTCTTTAAGGGATTTTTGTCTTTCCTCTTTAAGAGCTTCTACCTGTTTACCTGTGTTCTCCTGTATTTCTTTAAGGGAGTTATTTATGTCCTTCTTAAAATCCTCTATCATCATCATGAGAAGTGATTTTAATTCTGAATCCTGTTTTTCCTGTGTGATGGGGTATCCAGGACTTGCTATGTTGGGAAAACTGGGTTCCGATGATATCAAGTAATTTTGGTTTCTGTTGATTGTGTTCTTGTGCTTGCCTTTCACCATCTGGTTGACTCTAGTGTTACCTGTGCTCACTGTGTCTGACTGGAGTGTGTCTTTCCAGTTATCCTGCTTGTGTCAGAACTCCTCAGATTCCAGATGTTTCTGTGTTCCTATGATCCTAAGCTCCTGGGTGGAAGAACTCCTGGGGCTCAGGCCACCTTTGGGATCCTAAAATCCTGCTGCCCTGAGTGCAGCAACTCCTCTAGGATGGCTCAGGATAAGGTGTCTCCACCAGAACAGACCAGCTAGGTGTTCACTGCTCTCAGTGTAGTGGCTCCTCTAGGATGTCTCAGGATCAGGTGTCTCCACAGGAGCAGACCAGCTTGGTGTCTGCCCCAGCCGGAAGGACCAGGGTTGGGGTGGAAGGGAAGTCGTATTCCTCTGTTCTGAGTGAAGTGGCTCCTCTAGGATGGCTCAGGATCAGGTGTCTCCACAGGAACAGACCAACGTGGTGTCTGCCCCAGGTAGAAGGACCAGGCTTGGGGCAGAAGGGAAGTGTTATTCCGGAGGGGTGGGGTTTGGATGCCTGCTGGTTCCTTAACCCACCCTGGCTCCCAGTTGTAACTCTGGGCATGGGGTAGTGGGCAAGGTGTCTTACCCTCTGCTCTGAGTTCAGTAGCTCCTCTAGGATGGCTCAGGATCAGGTGTTTCCACAGGAGTAGACCAGCTAAGTGTCTGCCCCAGCCAAAAGGTGTGTTTAAAGTTCTTATACCACAAAGTTTGTTGCTTAATTAGAGAAGTAAGAGAAAGCAAATGCATACCCAGATAGTATCTTTGGATTAGTATGAACAGACAGCCATTATGATAGAGTTGGTGTTTGTTTTGTGAGTTATGTGAGAGGGGAACAAACATCTACTGCTTCTGGATAGGTTAATGGTGACAGACCAAAGAAGTTATTCTACCAATAGCAGTTGCTTCCTGACTGACCTATGAATTCCTCAGCCATAGGCTTTTACCCTAGCTTATAGTACCAGACAAGAAGTCACTTATGTAAAGCAGGACTTAAATCCAACCAGAAAGTAATTAGTCATGCCACTATTGTGTCATTATGTAGATCCTGTGCTACACATTGCTAGCTAAGCAGATTTGTTGGTGGCAGTTTTCAGCAGCCTACATGACACTTTCTGGCACTATGGAAACTAGCCAACAAAGGGGAAGCATCCAGTTCAGCTTCAACTCAATTTCTCCATGACCTGCAGCCAAAAATGTGATGATATCTTAGCAATAGGAAGTAGTTCTGATATGCAATCAAGAGCAGTAACAATAGCCTTTATGGTTGGTTTTAGGAATCTCAAGAATCTCCCAGATTGGTGACGGTATGAGGGAGCAGTGCTCTCCTCCCCTCCTTCATCCTTCATCATCTATGGCAGTCAGGAGAACCAGCCATGTCTCTCACTGGATGCAACATTCAGGAAAGCATGCCCTGGACTTTACCTTGGCAGCAGAGTAGAGCTGGTCCTGCTTTGGGGTGGGTGGGGCAGGGCATGCAGGGGAACTGGCCCTAAGGGCATAAGAGTAGGAGAGCAGGTGGTCTGACCAGCTCAGATACCTCTCAGTCCCAGGTCTTGGGTTTTGAATTGGCCCACCCTACATCTTCATGACACAGGACAACAGGATACCTATTAGAGGAGTCCCTGTGGGGTTCCACTATTGATAGAGTAACAGAAATCAGAGTCCTCCAACCATACTCACTGAGATGTTGCAATGAACATTTGCAAACAAAGAAGTGTGAACAAAAGGGTATATTTTTGGACACACTGTGAAGTACTACAGCTTCTCTGTTGGAGGTAGGTTGCAAGAGTGGAGGGGGTGGAGGAGATGAATAGGACTGGGATGCATGATGTGATTCCCAATTCACAAAGAACTAATAAAAAGTTTTTTTTTTCTTTTTTAAAGAAGGAGAGGAGGAGCAGGAGATAGAGGAGGAGGGGGAGGAGGAGGAGAGGAGGAGAAAGCAGCAGCAGCTTTCATACCTGAAATAATCATAAATATCAGGAAATTTACTAAGAGGCCACGAAGAAGGACATTCAAAAAAAAAAGATAGAATGAACTGATACAAAGGGTTAAAAGAGAATAATGAAATGGGAAGGTTTAAACAAGGGTGGAGGAGTAAAGAATAAGATAAAGGGAATAGTGGGAGTGTTAAATTGTGTGTGTGTGTGTGTGCGTGTGTGTGTGTGTGTATAGCTACTCTTACAAAGAGTTAAAATAGAATTGCCCTATAAGAAGGCTACAATACCTATATTAGATACCAGAGGCTAACAAATAAAAAGCCCAGTACACATCACCCCTCATAAATGGCACTAACTTGTCACTTCACCTTTTGGTTTAGACCTTGACCTCAGCATACCAACTCCTTAATGTTACCAGTCCTAGTCACTTTAAAGATTGCTGGCTATGTGTAACTCCTAGAACTAACTCACAATCGCCACTTAAAGCCTCTCCGGTGATATTGCTGAATAACCTTACCTCACCTTTTGTCAGCTGCCCTGACTCAAATATTGCCATGACTCCTTACCTTTCCTCTATCCCTCTTTCTGGTATAGCAAACTGTTTTAAGACTTCCAGGACACATTCTGTAGGAACACTAAGCACCATAGACTACAATAGTACTACAACCCTTGATATATCCTCTCTACCACAATGCCCTGCAGTCCAAAATACATCAATTCTTTGTGGCACTCAGGTATATCATTGCCTACCTGTCAGCTGATCAGGGGTTTACACATTGGTACTCCTTTTCCCTGAGCTATGAGTAATCCAGGGAAATGAGCCCCTGCCAATCCCAGTTATTGATATGATAGCTGCCCAAAATAAGAGTGCAGCTCAGGTTGTGCCACTCTTGGTCGCTGCCAGAATAGCCAGAGGTGCTGGTACTGGAATTGCAGGGATAACGACTTCCATGACAAAATATAATAAATTCACTTTCAAGCTTAACAGTGGTTTAAAAAAAATGTCTAAAACCATGCTTACTATCTAGAAACAGATCGATTCTTTGGCAGCTGTGGTGCTTCAGAATTGACAGGGGCTAGATGTCCTGACAGCTACAGGTGGTCTTGCATGTTCCTCCAAGAAGAGTTGTGCTTCTATGTCAACCAATCCAGGATAGTGAGAAACAAGATCCAGTAGCTACAAACATACAGAATTTCAGGGAATGTGAGACCTCCAGTTCTGGGATTTTCGAAAACCCTATATTGAAGTGGATACTCCCCTTCATAACACCTTTCTTAGTCATCTTCTGGTGTTATTATTTACTCCCTGCCTCATTAATCTTGTTTCTACATTATTTCAATGACAAATACAAAAAATTTCTAACCAAACTATTAATCAGTTCCTGTTACAGGATTACCAGCCACTGTTCACAGAAGAGCTGCTGCCCACAGAGGAACCTGATGTAAATGTTTGCCAAGTGAACCCCGATGGTGAAAGTCAGCCACACCCCAAAACTGATGATGTCCGTAGACAACAGGAAGTAGTTAAAGAGACATGGTGCCCCTATTCCCCTTCCACCATTGGCTTTCCCCTCCCCTTTTATTCTTCTCTTTATGGTAAGAAAAAGGGAGGTATGTTGGTATCAGGATAGGCTCCAAACCCAGTGACATCACATCTAGGCGACAGCGACCTGCACATCTGTTGCCAAGGCAACAACCACACAATCCCAGAATCCATTCGGCTCACCTCCCACCTTTACCTGCATGCAGCTACTTCACTGCTATCCAAATGAATAGGCAGAGCCCTCTAACCTCTCTCTTCCCCACCTCTTCTTTGCCACCACCTTTGCCCTTTTCTCCTACAATAAACCTCACATAGAACTGTTTTTGCCTGGTGTGGTCTGTCCAGATCGGAGCCATGCTTCTAACACAATACCAGGAGTGAGTAAACTTTATTAATTGGTGAGATATCATAGACACCCAAACATTATAAATGTTCCCATTGCTCTTGGATGCCCTCCAGAACTTGATGGTAAGACCTATTGATGAAGATATCATGTTTGAATCATAGAACATAGAGAAATAAGCAGGGAAGCTTCATCAAGAAGCTTCAGTCAAGAATCTGCATGTCCAGACACTGAAGGTCCTTGTCCCCAGTTGGGTTTTGATTGATCAATAAAGATGCCAATGGCCAATAGCTGGGCACAGGGTAGGACACTTAGGATTGCCCAGGTGAGGACACAGAGAGGAACGGAAGAGGATTGACATGACTCAGGGTAGAAGGATGGGATTCAGGAGCAGCAGAAAATAAAGCCAGCCAGCCATGTGGGACTTGGGGTGGTGGCCACTGGCCACTTCCCCAATTGGGCCTGGAATAGCAAGGGAAGGTTTAGGAGTGCTGAGCCTTTGATGTATCCAAGGCATTTTAAAATGAGCTAATGTATGTGTGTTTCATTTGCAGATCCAAAGATAGCTCCAGGGCAGGTGTGTATGTGCAATCAGCCTGGAGCCAAAGCAGTGAAGCAAAAATCCACTGCTATACACTAAGCCTTCTGGAACACCTCAAGCTGCTTTGAGTAGCCTGCCTGCCTAGACAGACCTCCATTCCCCCACCACTACTCTGCCAACCTTCATCAGACCTGTGGCTCCTGAACCATACAGACCTGCTAATCTGGAACTATATAGCTCAAGGATATCCATCAGAGGCTTGCCACACCAGGACCATCGAGGTCAAATCTGATCAACCTTTAAATATTATTTGTTTTGAAGTTCTAGTATAATTTCATCATTTCCCCCTTTCCTTCCTTTCAGTATATCACCTTGTTCTTTTTCAAATTCATGGCTTTTTTCCTCATTAGTTGTTGTTACACACACACACACACACACACACACACACACACACACACACACAAACACAGCCTCAACCTGTATAGTGTTGTTTGTATGTATTCAGGTCTGACCATTTGGTACTGCATAATCAATTGGTATGGTCTTCCTTGGGGCTAATGAAGCATTGAAGTCTCATGGGCAGTCATCCCATAATTAAAAAATCAAAATCTTATTAACTGATAATCGACAGAGAAATTATATTGTTTTATTCCTTCTCAAGTTACAGATAAATACATAGTGATTGTCAGATATCAATATTTTGCCCGTGTTAATGCAAAAAAAATACTGTTCTGGCCTCCAATGGAATAAGATTTTATTATGGGGTCAAATATAAGTGACCATGGCCTGATCTGGGATCATGAATTATGATTGACCTTGGAAGTGAGCTAAAGGTAAGACTACTTTGATGAACCTAAGTGTCAAAATGTAAGAAAAGTGGACACTTAAGCTATGTCTGGCCTAAAAGTGATGCTTGGAGAACATGAGCCACCAAGGAAGAATGAAATAGGTAATGTTTTCCACTTAGGAAGTAATTATAGGAAATTGTTACTAGTTAACAGAATAATGTATCAAATACATTGCTGGGGCTCACATCTAGGCAGGCAACAGCCACATGAGGAATACTCTGCTGTAGGTTTTAGATGCTGCTTGGTAGCATTCTTAGATTTTTTGATTGGTGAAAGCTAGTGGATTGCTAAGGATGTGGTGGTGGTGGTGGTGGTGGTGGTGGTATTTACTTGCTTTTTTACATCTTGATTGAAGCTTCTCCTCCCTCCTCCCAGTGCCTCCCTTACATAACCCCTTCTACTTCTCAGAAAGGAATGCCTCCCATGGATATCAACTAGATTTGGCATATCAAGTTACAGTAAGACTAGGCACATCTTCTAATTGAGGCTAGACAAGGTAGCCCAGTTAGGGAAAAGGGATCCAAAG
>JAJTUV010003344.1:0-62132 GCA_021653895.1 Mastomys natalensis | reverse complement strand
TTTGTAGCTGTGTGCCTGAATATACCTATGGCTAATGCTGATATTGGGAAAATGTATTCATTGCTTGTAAATGATAGAGCTGGTAAAAGGGCATGGGTTTTTCCTCCGTGTATGGGGGGGGTGGTATACAGGGGTGGCAATCAGTCTACAGAGTGCTGGGATTTGGTTGGATGGACCGAATAGCAAGACACACATTAATGCCAGTCGGTGTAGACACCGCTCACCGGGAAAGGGCAGAAAAATTTGCCAAGAACAGTTTTGAAGAAATTGAAAATGGGGGTGGGTGTTAAGATAACCAAAAGAAAAAATGTGAGAGAGAGGATATGGGGGGAGACAGGGACAAAGGGAGGGGAAGGGATGGGAAGGGAGGAAAAGGAGGAGGAGAGAAAGGGAGGGGAAGAAGGGGGAAAGGAGGAAGGGAAGAGGAAGAAGGGAGGGAAAAAGAGAAAGAAAAGAAAGTTAGGAAGAAAGGAGGGAAGGAGAGAAGGAGCAAAGAAGTGAGGGAGAGAAGGAAGGTGGGACCAGGGTAGGAAAAAATGTAACCCCTAAAGCCATTCTACTGGTTCAAGACCACAAACCAGGGATTCTTTGGACTTTATTGTTATTATTATTACAGGGTTCAGCACATTCCAGAATGAATTGTTTGTTTCAAACACTCTCCAACTTAGGAAGCTCGGTGGAAGGGAGGCAGGGCTCCTTGCTTGACCTCATTTAAGAGGCGGTATCCACATTCCTGCAAGTTTCACGCTTTAATCTTCCAAACTCCGGGCTTCCCAAGGCAGCTCGGCTTTCATCAGGGCTTCTCTCTGGTCACGCCTCTTACGGTTCCATAATATTTTTAAGAGGTAATACTAGCAGAGTTTAAGGCAGTTATCTCCGTTTTCCATTAACTAAAGTGTCCACACTCCTGATGCCGAACTGTGGAGTCACCAGCACGCCAACAGTTTAATTTTAAACCTATTTTCCCCCATCCTGATGATTTCAGAACTTCACCCATGGCACCGTTACCTGGTAACTTTCTGTTTTAATTAAAGATGTTAAATTGGCAACAGGCAACGCTTTACTTTCACATTAGTTTAGTTAATAAAAAAAAAAAAAAAAAAAGCAGGGGGGTGGTGGGGGAGTGAGAAGTGGTGTGCCTGCACTGAGGAGACGGCTCAGCTATTAAGAGAACTTGTTGCTCTGGCAGCTGATCCAGGTTCGTTTCCCAGCACCCACGTGGCAACTCACAACCGGCTGTAACTCTAGTTTCAAGATCTGACGCCCTCTTCTGGCCTTTTAGGGAACTGCGCGTACATGGTGTGCGTGCATACATGCAGGCAAAACACTCATATACACAAAATTTAAACATCTAAAAACATAATAATAATTTGGAAAAATGTACTTGTGAATAACATCAAGCCCTAAATCCCATCTTTCTCTTTCTCTTGAGATGACATGAAGCTAAAACTCTCCACACGTGACAATTTTAAAATCACAAAAGGAAAGAGGAAAATACCTTGATTTTCTGTTTGTTTGTTTGTTTGTTGTTTGTTTGTTTTAGGCAGGGCCTCTCTATGTAGCCCTGGTTGTACTGGAATTCACTCTGTAGGCCAGACCAGCTACCAGCTCCCAAAGATCTTCCTGCCTCTGCCTCCTGAGTGCTGGGATGAAAGGCGTACACCACCACTACCCACCTTGAATGGATAGTCTAAAGCCAGCCATGGTGGAACACACCTGCAATCCCAGAGCAATCCCAAAGGTTGTGAGACTGACACAGGAGAACGTGTGAGAATTTGAGGTGGAATGGACTGTATAGCGAGTTTCAGATCTATCTCTGCTACAGACTACCCTCCCTCCCCCCCCACACATACCCCACAAAAACATATACGTGTACGTATACATAGCAATATAATAATTAAAAGAAGATACTCTGATTTTCAAAATACCAAACATAAAGACCCCAAGAACTCAAAGTTTCAAAATAATGATTGCATTATTATTTTGCTGGAATAATAATGGTGGTGGCTGGAAAACTAACCGGCCCCAACAGGCTCGCCTGTTTGAGCCCTTGATCCGCAGCTCCTGGCATTTGTTTGAGGGAAGCTGTTGGGGACTGGCTATCGGAGGAGGTTACTAGGGTGGGCCTCTGAAGACTAGACTCGAGTTCGTCCTGTCTTGCCATCTGCTTCCTAATCTACCGTAATGTAGGAGCCATACTCTGGGGCTCCAACCTGTGAACTCTGCCACCTTTCCTGCCACAGTGCACTGAAACCACGAGCCAAAATAGGTAGTCACCCTGATGCCAAAACAACTCATACACACGCCGACTAAAAAGATTTTTAGAAAACATAATTTTTAGAATGTTATTTTAATTTTGAATTCTGTCAATATTAAGGACAAGTAGGTCTCGCATGTGAGTGCAGCGTCCCACCCTGTAGCCCAGATTTACCTGGGACTCAGAATCCTCCTGCCTCAGGCTCCTGAGCACTGGAATTAGAGACTTGAAGCCGCTGGCGGCCTCTGACTCAAGTCGCTTCTCACTGAGCGTTGCTTTCCTGACTTCCGTTTTACTCCTCTCTCTAAGCTCTGTTCATAATACCAGACTTCAAACAGGTCCTACTGCCCTACTTTACAAATCTTCGCCAAAGTGACACGGGCACCATGACAACCCCGCCCCGTCTCTGTCTGTCTCAGGTCTACCTCCGAAACATCCTCCAAGCCGGGCGGTGGTGGCGCACGTCTTTAATCCCAGCACTTGGGAGGCAGAGGCAGGCGGATTTCTGAGTTCGAGGCCAGCCTGGTCTACCGAGTGAGTTCCAGGACAGCCAGGGCTACACAGAGAAACCCTGCCTCGAAAAACCTAAAACAAAACAAAACAAAAACATCCTCCAGTCACGCTGAATGGCAGCAAGTGGCACTTCAGAGGCCTATCTATCCAAGAGGGTGACCTGCCTCGTTTAGCATTTAGCAGTCAGAGTTCCAAATAGCAATAAACTCCCTGCTGAGCGGCAACAGATGAAAAAAGAAAAAAAAAAACAGAATTGGGGTGGGGAACCAAAATGCCTTTTATGGTGCTTTGAGATAATGACTTTATTGCCAAAAGCCATATTAGCGAAGATGGAATCTCCTGGCTGGCTGTGCATTCAGCGACAGCCTGTTTATGCCCAAGAAGGCATGATGCCTGTGGAAAATGTATCTGAAGGGCCCACAATGCTGTTCTGCCCACCCAGCACTCACAGGGTTTAGGTCCTCAAACCAAAAGGAGGCAAAAGGAATCCAGGGAAAGGGCGGGGCCTGACCCAAACTCCAGAACCAAAGCAGTAAGGTCCCAAGCCCTGTGATGACCTAAGAGTCACCCGCAACTCCCAGACCTGCCCCAGAAACTGTCTTTCTTTCTTGACTCAACAAAAACAGATGGAAAACTGCTAAAACGGCTCAAATATGTGTCGCTTTTACAACGTTTATGTGGCTGTCGGAAGAAAAAAAAAAAAAAGCCTTAATTGACTTGCTTGCTTGCCGCGTCCCAGTTCTGTCAAAATCTCTTACTTTTTTTTTGTTTGTTTGTAAGGGATTTGCGTAGGAGAACCAACCATTCCGGGTATATCTTTAATTGCTATAATTCAGAAGCAATACACTAGTTTCAAAGACTTTTGCCTAAAGAGGCAAGGGACAAGGAAATCTCTGGAATTTAAAAAATTTAACATAAAACCCATTTTTAAAAAGTTGGAGTTTTTTTTGTTGGTGGTGTTTTTTTGTTTGTCTTGTTTTTATGTGTATCTGTGTTTTTCCTGCACATATTATGGGCACCTTGTGTGTGTGGTGCCAGCTGGAGTCAAGAAGACGGTGTCTAAGTCCCTGAAACTGGAGTCACAGGTAGTTGTGAACCACTTGATTGTGGGGCTGGGAACTGAACTCAGGACCTCCGGAGGAGTAGCAATCCCTCTTAACCACTGAGCCATTTCTACACGCCCTAAAATCCGTTCCTAGAGATGATGTTTAAAAAAATAAAGCTGGGCTGTAGTGGCTCACGCCTTTAATCACAGCAACTCAGGAGGCAGAAATAGGCGATCTCTGAGTTCAAGGGCAACCTCGTCCACAGAGCGAGTTCCAGAACAGCCGGACCTAGAAAACCTGTCTCAAAAAAGCCAATAAATAAATATATTTAATAAAATAAACAATGATAAATGAATAAAATAAAAATAGGGGTGGGAAAGATGGCTCAGCAATTAAGATGAACACGGTAATTCAGTTCCTAGGACCCAGGCAAGGCAGCTCACAGCTACCTGTGACCCCAGTTCAAGGGGATCTGAGATTTCCTCCTGTCCTCTAAGGGCACCTGAATGTATAGAAACATACACAATCCTATGCACGCATGCATACAAACACACACAAATAATAAATATTTTTTAGAAAAAAAAATGGAATTAATATGGCCATAAAATTTCATTGAACAGCCTGCCAGAGCCTATGATTCCCTGTGTGATCTAGAGAATTCCACTAAATCTCTATTTTATATCCATAGGGCAAAAATAAGTTAAGATACTTATACCTCAAATACCAACTATGAGGACAGAAGGAGGACTTTGTACTCACTGGTATTGACCTGCCTTCTGCTATACACGAAGTCTCAGTGGGTTGGGTTGGGTTGAGTTCTGGGGTGCTGGGGATTAAACACACTTGCCTTGCACACACTCAGAAGTGCCCTGCCCACCTTTTCCCCCAAAAGGCATAGCATTAAAATAAGTGCAAATGACAGCCTCCTATTTCTCACAAGGTATAAGTGTCCTGGTTAGCTTTAATTGTCGACTTGACACAGCCTAAAATCATCTAAGAGAGAATCCTCGATTGAGGAATTATTTAGGTCAGACTGGCCTGTGAGCTTGTCTGTAGAGCATTGTCTTGATTATGAATGGATGCAGGAGGGCCCAGCCCATTGTGGGCGCCACCATCCCTAAGCAGGTGGTACTGAGCTATGTAAGAAAGGTGGTACTGAGCTATGTAAGAAACCTAGCTGGGTATGTGAGCCTGAGAGCAGGCCAGAAAACAGCATTGCTCCATAGTTTCTGCTTCAAATTCCCGCTTTGACTTCCTTCAACGATGACCTGGAAGTCTAAGACTAAAACAAACACACACACACCAAAGTTAGTTTTGGTCAGAGTATTTTATCATATTAACAGAAAGGAAAGAAAACATCAAATAAAACCGCTCTTTCACCTTCTTTGGACACCATCACCACCCCAACCCAACCCCGGGGGGGGGGGGGGGAGGGAGGGGAACCTGATGCAGGTGAAACGCAGGCATTCAATGGTGAAGGAAAGGGAGAGGGTGTGTGGTCGTTGCTTGGATCCAGAGTTCCCAAAAGCAGGGTGCTAATGCTGGGGGAGGGGCAATGCAGCAGTGCTCAGAGATGATTGGCTCATAAGAGCTCCGGCTTCATCAGTAGATACCCATTGGTGAATTCAGAGCTGAATGGATTATTAGGAGGCGGGGCCTTGCTGAAGAAAAGGATCACGGAAACGTGCCTGAAAAAGAAACGTGCCTGGAAAGATCTGTGTTAACCAAAGTCAGTCTCTCTCCCTCTCCTCTCTCCGTCTCGTCTCAGTCTCCATCTCGCTCCCTCCCTCCCTTTCTCTTCTACCCTCCTTCTCTCTCTTCCTCCTTCCCTCCCTCCCTCCCCCTTCTCCCTGTCCTTCCTAGCCACTATTGGGTGAACGGCTTTGCTCCACCATCAAATTCAGCCTGAAGCTGATCCGTAACCAACTATAGATTGACATTGTGAACCAAAATAACCTTTTCCACCCTTAAGTCATTCATCTCAAGCATTTTGTCACAGTACCGAGATGCTGTCTAACACTGGAGAAGCAAAACTACAGAACCTTGCATCTGTCACCAACGTTGAGAGATAAATCTATGGGCTCTTGAGGTGGCTGGGGACGCTGGTGTCAAGCCTGAGGAAATGCGGTGGAAGGGGGGAAAATCCTTTCCTAACAGATTCCTCAAGAAAGGTCCACAGAAGACAAGCAGTGGTGGCGCACGCCTTTAGTCCCAGCACTTGGGAGGCAGAGGCAGACAGATTTCTGAGTTCGAGGCCAGCCTGGTCTACAGAGTGAGTTTCAGGACAGCCAGGGCTATACAGAGAAACCCTGTCTCAAAAAAAACAAAAAAAGAAAGAAAGAAAGAAAGATCCAAAGAAGCACAGTCTTCTGAATTATTGGGGTTAATACAAATCTTTATACTTGAAAGTCTATTTTTCTGGATTAAAAAAAAAAAAATCTTTGGCTTATTTTTTAATAGACTATCTTTTTCGAAAAAAAAGATCGTATTGTCTTTATTTGGTGTATATGAATGTTAGCCCGCAGAAGTCAGAAGCAGGCATCAGATTCTCAAAGAACTGGAGTTACAGATGTTTGTGAGCTGCCATGTGGGTGTTGGGAACTGAACCTGGGTCCTCTGTAAGAGCAGCCAGTGCTCTTAACTGATGAGCCGTCTCTCAAGCACCTACCTGAATGTTTTAGTCAAGTTATTTTGTTTTCCTCTGGCATAAAGTAGTACTGTAAACAACATAATAATTTAACTTTCTCATGTAAGTCACTAGGTCTTGTTAGATATCCAAAGGAATATAGGGTGTTTTTTTTTTTTTTTTTTTTTTTTTCTTTCTACTCCTGTTATTTAACAGGAATGTTGGGCTGGAGAGATGGCTCAGCAGTTAAGAGCACTGACTGTTCTGCCAGAGGTCCTGAGTTCAGTTCCCAGCAATCACATGGTGGCTCACAACCATCTGTAATGGGATCCAGTGCTCTCTTCTAATGTGTGTCTGAAGACAGTTGCAGTGTACTCATATAAATAAAAAACAAATAAATTTTTAAAAAACAAAACAGGGATGTATCTGGGTGTGGAGCTATTCTCAGGTCCTGGTAAACCCTTTTGACATGCAATTTCAAGTATCTTTTAACTTCAGGAGTATTTTCTTTAAAAACACTAACTTTTATTATTTATCTTCTATCCATGCCCCAATTTTCTTTTGAAGAGACTTTTCTTTTTTTTTTCCATTATATCATTACATTTATTTATTTATTCATTCATTCGTTTACTGTGTGTCTAATCACGAATGCTTGCAAACACACAGGCATACACCCCAGTGTGCACATGGCCATCAGAGGACACCTCCCAGCAGTCACTTCCTTTCTGTCATTCTCATGTTGGTCCTGGGATTTGAACCGAGGTCATCAGGCTTGACCGCAAGAACCTTTAGCCACTCAGCTGTCTTCTTAGCTCAGCTCTTACTTGGTCTATGTTGGATCTCTTTCAGCTGTGTTCAATACTTCCCACTCAGCTGTAGAGGGTCACTGTCTCTTTCCTCATCGATATTTTCTTCAGCATTCTTCTCTGCTTGGCTATCATCATCCTCGACCTTCCTGCTTGACTTTGCCTCCGAGTTTCAGCTTTCATTTCTAAACTTTCTTGTTAGCGGCTCCTCAGTTCCGCCGGCCTTTCTAATTCCGACTCACATCCTTTCACGGCTTGGGTAGGTTTCTGAGTGTCTTTTATCTTATATTGAAGAAGGAGCTCGCCGTTTTGATTAGTTCTGTGGTCATGTGCTGTGTGTGTTTTCATTGTATAAAAGGATGTAATTCCACTCTTTAATCTCTTCTTACAAATAATAACTAGGTATGAGGGTTGACCTCAATTGCTTGCTCATTTTTGTGTAAAATGAATTTTCCTAAAAAATTAAAAGGAAGAGGGCCTCGAGGTGCCTTCTCTCATCTCACAGCTCTGCCGGCTCGCCGGGTACTGAAGCATTCAGGAACATGGCAGTTTTCCTGGCTCTGTCCCTTCAGCATGATTACCTAGATGACTGGCCTTTGTCTCCACAATGCTCAGTTTAATTTTCATCCCCAAAAGCTGCATCTTGGTGTGGGCCCTCCCGAGAAAGGACGATTTAAAGGACCCCTTACAAGCTTCCTCCAGGCCCCTGGGCCTAATTGCTGATAAGCAACACTCACATCCTCAGGCTCCAGCTCCCTTAGCCACTGTGCCCATTGCCTCTGCCAGATAAACATGTGCCTGCTGTCCTGGACACTCCTGTTCTTAAGCTAGCCACACTGTTCCATGGTTCTGCATTCCTCACACAATACCTCTCCAAAATGTCTTCTGATTGGCTCGCCACTGGCTTGGCTGTCTTCTGATTGGCTCGTCACCCGCTTGGCTTTAAATCTCTTCCACCAGCTTGCGTTTTGCCCTCCAGTGTTCCTCTTTAAATGATCATTATTTTATTTATTTATTTATTTTGGTTTTCTTTTGAGACAGGGCCTCTCCTTGATAGTCCAACTTGGCCTGGAAATCCCTGTGTAGCACACCCCCAAATATGGCTGTGAGTTGCTGGCACCCGGGAGCCGCGTGGTGTAGGTGCTTGGAACCTAACTCAGGTCCTCTGCAAGAACAACGCCCTTACCTGAGAGCCATCTCTCCAGCCCTTCGTTTTTTCATTTATTAGAATCATTGCAACAGCCAATAAGAATACCAGAGAGCAGAATAAGTCTGCCCAATGAATGTATCCGGTATGGTATTAGCACAAGAAGTTTGAATGAATCTAAAATCCCCCTACACTGAGTACCCCAAAACTATCCTGCTAATATAACCAAACTCCCAAGGTGACATGGTTTTGTGGCTTTTGCTTTGTATCTTAGTTAGGGGTCTACTGCTGTGAAAAGACACCATGACGAAGACAACTCTTAAAAAGGAAGACGTTTAATCGGAGTTGGCTTACAATTTAGAGGTTTAGTCCATTATCATCATGGTTGGAAGCATGGCAGCATGTAGGCTGACAAGGTGTTGGAGAAGGAGCTAAGAGTTCTACATCTGGATGGGCAGGCAGCAGAAGAGATTGAGACACACTAGGCCTAGCTTGAACATCTGAGACCTCAAGTCTACCCCTCAGTGGCACACTTCCTTCAACAAAGCCACACCTACTCCAACAAGGCCACGCCTCCTAATAATACCACTTCTTGCTTGCCTATGAGGCCATTTTTATCCAAGCCACCACACTTTGTTTGCTAGGTTTGTATAGTGGTTTGAATATGCTTGGCCCAAGGGGAGGCTGTCTGGGAGTCATATTCTTTACCTTTAGTCAGGTCAACTTGAAGAGTCTGATATTAAACATTTATTATAAAACCTAACTATTCCTAAAGGCCAAAGAGAATACTTGTCACTGGTTTTTGTTGTTATTGTTGTTGTTTTTATTTTGAGGGATATGGGGAGGGGGTGTTGCTTTGTCTGTGCTTTATTGAGAAAGAGTCTATGAAGCCCAGGCTGATCTCAAACTCAAAGCAATCCTCCTGCCTCAACTTCTCAACTATGAGCACTGGGATTATGGGTATACACAACCATACTCACACCTTTGTTGGTGGATAGCTCATTAATTGCTAATAAAAGCTAAAGCACTTGTGATGGTTTGAATGCTTGGCCCATGTAATAGTGGCACTATTAGGAAATGTGGTCTTATTGGAGGAGGTGTGGCTTTGTTAGAGGAAGTGTGTCACTGTGGAGGCGGGGCTTTGAGGCCATATATGGTCAAGGTACAGCATATCTGCCTGCATGCCTTCATGCTTCCCACTGTGATAATGGACTAACCTTCAGAAACTGTAAGCCAGCCCAATTAAATGTTTCCTTTATAAGAGTTGCCTTGGTCATAGTGTCTCTTTACGGCAATAGAACCCTAACCCAGCACTTATTTATATCAATTTGATGAAAAATTTCAACACTGTTTTTACCATTAAAACTGCAGAACTGAGAGAAATACATCATCCATAAAGTCAAAAGTATCTACCACCAAATCCTCTACAAAAAAGTCCAGTGTCGGGTGTGACAGCACCCACCTCTAACCCCAGAGTTAGGAGCCTAAGGCAGGTGGATCATGAGTTCAACCATAGCCTGAGTTACATAGTGAGACTAGCTCAGAAAGAACTTCCAGGGCTGTAGAGATGGTCCAGCCATCAGGAGGACTTGCTACTCTTGCAGAAGACCCAAGTCCAGTTCCCTGCACTGGCATTGGACAGCTCATAGCCATCTATAACTTCAGTTCCAAAGAATCTGACACCCTCATCTGGCTAGCAGGGGTACCTGCAGGAATGTGGTGCTTATAGTGCACACATTTGGTGGGGGGTGGTTCAAGACAAGGTTTCTCTGTGTACTCCTGGCTCTCCTGAAATGGGCTATGTACACCAGGCTGTAAAATGGCTAGCTATTTATTTAAACAGTAATCAGTTCTCTTTACTCCCTGCCAGCCCTCCTCCCAGTTTCCAGCCCAGCCCCTTCAAACATATTCTTAAAGCGCCAGGACTAGTAACTGGGGATCTTTTATCGAGCCAAGTGCACAAGATAAATCACACTATACCAACTTTGTGTGTGGTGGGATAAAAGGACATGTACCACCAGTGTGCAAACTTAAAATAAATCATTTTCAAAAGAACTTTTTTTTCTCTTTCTTTTTAGTTCTGATTCCTGGTTTATAATATCAACCATCATAAAGAAAAATTACCAAACCAACTGGTTGATGGTCTAGATGCAGAAACAATGTATCAAAAGCCTAGAAGTGGAGATACCCAAATTCACTCCATCTCAACAAAACCATTGAAGAAAATGAAAATCTGGCATTATAGTCTCAAATATCACAGCCTCCATGTTTCCAAAGCTACTGAAGTACTTTCTTTTTGAACTAATAATTTTTCACATGATGTATTCTGACGGTGCTTCAGCCCTCCCCTAACTCTTCAGATCCTTTCAGTCTCCCCAGTTTCTGAAATTCTGAGACTCCCAACAGGCTTGGAGTTTCATTAACCAAATTCTGGCATTCGTTCAAAGCAATAATTATAAAAGATTTAAAGAATACCTGTTTGTCATTCGTTTAAAGAAAACATATACCATTTCTTGATGGCTCAGCAGATAATAGATCTTGTCACCAAGCCTGAAGACCTGAACTGAACCCAGAACCCTTACATGTCGTAAATTCCTTAAAGCTGACCACTGACTTCCAAATGCATAACCTGTCATGCATGCTTACGTACACACACACACACACACACACACACAGAGAGAGAGAGAGAGAGAGAGAGAGAGAGAGAGAGAGAGAGAGAGATTTAATGTAGGAAAAAGAAAAGAAAAAAGTTTCTAGGGCTAACGTCTGAACCCTGAGTTCAATGCCCAGAAGCCACATAAAAGTGAAATGAGAACAGGCTTCACAAAGTTGTCCTTGACCTTCATGCACACACGGTGGCAGGCATGTACTCCCCATCGAACACACACACAATTATAATAAAGCTAAGATTTAAAAGAATCTTTAAATAGGTTTACAAACTGCATGGTGGAGCACTCAGGAGGCCAAGGCAGGAAGACATCAAGTTCAAGGCCAGCCTGGGCTGTCTAATAAGAACTTGTCTCAAAAAAAAAAAAAAAAAAATTAAAATACATTAAGGCCAAGAATATCTTTCCAAAAATATCAGTAGGCAAAAAGGTTCCTATCTCCCCCAAAACGATGATCAAGTAAGAATATGTATGAGTCACGCACACTCGGGTACTTAGAAGACCAGGGAGAGAGAGAGATGGATGAACAGCCCCACATCAGACGACAGACACAGACGTCAGACACAGGTCTTACTCATGACGCCCCAGTCATTCACTATGTGTGTGTGTGTGCGTGTGCTGTGTGTGTTGAGGAGCTCAAGGTATTGGCCTCCCTTGGGATTCAGTTTATCTGATGGCGGAATTATTACCCAAAAGGGCTTTTCCATTTTGAGAGTCATGAAAATGATCTGAACATTGGAATCTGTTTTAGAAGCTGGGAGGAAAACGGATCCATAAACACAAACATGTGCCTTCCTTTCACTGCCTTCTGATGTTTCCATTTGTGGCATCTGAATTGGCTCTCTCTACCTAGACTAATAAGATGATTTTATGGCAGACCTCAGATAATCTAGATTTGCAAGACCCTGGTGCGCTAAATCCTCTCTAACCAGAAAGAAATCTGGAAGAGAGAGGAATAAACACAGAAGTCCCCCGAGAAGAAGGCGTGGTTGGAAACAGCCCGTGGCCTTCAGCAGCTGTGCGATCGCCCACTCATACAAGCTCACTTGAAGACTATGGAGGAGGGAGAAACCTCCCGTGCTGCCTGCGCTGTCTCAGCCGCAGCTGTAATGGAGGCGGCCCTCGGGGGAAAATAAGAATGAGACTCTGGGAACTGCACGAAGCACCTCATAAAAGAATAGAAAACACGTTAGAGAAAAGCTTGATGTCACCAAAGAAGCAGCTGTAATGAGGAGGGGGGAGGGACTCTCCCCTAACAGCACGGGAGGGAGGGGAGGGGGGAAGGGGAAGGGGAGGGCGGAGGAGGGATAGGATCCTGACCTCTCCAGTGCTCAGCTGCAAAAAGTCATGGCAGAGATAGAACCAGGGATATGTGAGGGAGGTAATGGATCCATGAGCGCTCAGCATGGAACACTGGAGAGTGTTTGTTTGTAAGTGGCCACAAACCTGGGATATTCACAGATGTAAGGATTGTCAGAGTGATGGAGCTCAGAGAGTCAGTGATACTACTCAGCTATCAGCCAGCCATGCGTTTAGGAGTAAATGGGGGGGTTACAGAAGTGAAGGTCACAACCAGGGAGGAAGCCAGGTCTGTTGACTCAGCTGCTCCCAGCTACTCTAGGAGGCTGAGGCAGGAAAATAGGAAATCCCAAGCCAGCCTAGACCACAGAGTGAGTTCAAAGTCAGAATGACCTACAGAGTGAGTTCAAAGCCAGCCTGGGGAGCTTAGTGAGACCCTGTCTCAAAATTTGTAATTGTATAACATGAGACCTGGGAGTGTAGCTCAGTGGCAGTGCAATAACATAGAATCTCCCAGTGAGGGGATTGGGCTAGGGTCAGTGGTAGATCACTTGCCTAGCATGTGAAAGGCTCTGAGTTCATACCTAGCACTGGGGAAGAAAAAAAAAGAAAAAAAGGAAGAAGAAGGAAGGGAGGAAGAGAAAAGGAAGGAAAAGAAAAAAGGATTAGAGAGATGGTTCAGTAGTTAAGAGCACTTCCTGATTGTATTAGTAGTCAGGGCTCTCTGGAGGCTGGAATGAATATTCACAATGAATATATATACATACTGAATGGTAGACTGATATATAGAGATATACATATGCAGCCAGAGAAAGGGAATTTATTGGTGTGGCTTACAGGCTGAGGTCCAGCTAGTCCAATAATGGCTGTCTACCAACAAAGTTGTTCAGTCCATGAGGCTGGATGTCTCAGCTGGGCTTCAGTCTATGCTAGAATCCTGAAGAAGTCAGCTCCGATGCCTGTGAAGAAATGGACCTGTCAGCAAGAGTGAGGGCAAGCAGGCAGAGTCATCTTCCTTCTCCCACATCCTAGACACAGGCTGCCAGCAGGTGTGGCCCAGATTAAAGTGGATCTTCCCACCACAAAAGTCTCCTGACCTTGACAGATCCCGATCAAAGTGGGTCTTCCCATTTCAAACGATTTAATTAAGAAAATCCCTCACAGATGAACCCAGCCGCTTAGGTTTTACTTAATTCCAGATAGAGTCAAGTTGACACCAGGAATAACTAACACAATGTTCCTGTAGAGAACCTGAGTTCGACTCCCAACACTCACATCAAGTGACTGCCTGTAACTCCAGCTCCAGGGACCCCATGACCTCTTCTGGCCTCTGCAGACATCTACACTCATTCACACAGACATTCACACACACACATACACGTGCACCACATTCAGACACACACAAAAATAAAATAACTGATAAATAAAAAAGATAGAGAAGAGGACTTCCAAACTATAGTGCAATGGGATGGGTCTCCATGTACAAAGCCGTGCCGGGCTGAGGTGAGGAGGTAAGGGCTTCACAATGGAAGCTAGCTGGACTGGGTCAGGTGGCTCCACATGAAGGTTTATTGAATCCAGCTCAGCGTTAGATGTTAGTCTGAGGAGGAGCGAGACCAGGCAAAACATCCAAAAGTCCTGCAAACCAAGCTTTGGACTCCCAACATCCCAAGTGACAGCATGTACCCAGCCGGGGAGCCCAGAACCTCATGCCAGGGCATGACACTCCCAGGGCAGTAGCACCGACTCAGGGCGAGCACCGCACAGCGATGCAGGGAAATAAACAGGGGCAGGGCACCGCCAGGGCCAGGAGCACTGGCAGGGGCTCAGACTGCAAGGACCAGGAGCACGCCAGGGGCAGGAGCACCGCCAGGGACAGGAGCACCGCCAGGGCAGGAGCACCGCCAGGGCAGGAGCACCGCCAGGGGCGGGAGCAGGGACAGGAGCACTGCAGGGGCAGGAGCACTGTCAGACCAGGGACTGCCAGCAGGAGCGCTACATCATCTACCCACGTCCCATTGCTTCCTAACTTCGAAACGTTGTTATCTGCTTCCTCATGTCCTCTTTGTCCTTGTGATGTCTTCTTATCTATTTATTTATTGTGTTCTGTGTGTCGTGTGTGTGGGGCCTGTAGGAGTTTATGTGCACCTTGGCATGTAGGAACCCGACCTACCCAGCTCCTTTCAAGAGCAACAAGTGCACTTGGCCACTGAGCTATCTCTCCAGCCAGTAAGGTCTTCTTTGGCTGGTTGGTTCTTGGTTTGGTTTTCAACTGTTTTTTGTTGTTTGTTTGTTCATTTTTTTACATTTTGTTTCAGTAATTACAGGGGAGCACAGCTGTCAAATGGTCTTTTTAAACAGTATCTTACTTTTATAATCGCAAATGAAAAATATATTTAATACTGTATTCACTTCAGCATCAAAGGTATGTGCTGTCAAATGGTGTGGGTTTACAGGGTACCCAACCTCGAGAGAGAGTGGCTATGCCAGCCATTTTCTCTGAGCCAACTACATCCCCCAGGCCACATCCCCAGGGATGGACTGGTCTCTCTATGAGGTTACCTATCACGAGTAATCCACAGACTATTCTGTGAGCCTTCCACCAGAGCGGAGTAAAATCCTCCTTTTAAATCACAGGCTGTAAAACATCCCTTCATCGTGGTGTGCGCATATGGAAACCAAAAGAATGATTTAAGAAAATGGCTCCATAATAGAAGGTAATTCTTCCATGATTGAGTATAACACCATCCAGTCAATCCTCTCTAAGGCGTTGATTGAAGGGAGAAAGAAGTAGATTGGGCAACCTGGACAGAAAGCATAATACAGTAGATGGTAATGTTGGGGTCCAGGAATTGCCCCCCCCAAACCACACAAACATCTATCTCAGTTAAACAGGGATGAGTTTATTGAATGGAAACCCTAAGACTGATCTGTCAGGGCAACAGCTCAAAGCTGTGATCTGGACAATTCTCAGGGCCAGCTTATAAAGGCTAAAACCACAAAACCCACAATGAGCTCATACACAGGTGCTGGAAGTGCTGCCCAGTGGTCCAGCCATTTTAGACACAACAGTTCATACTGATTTAATTTGATGGGTCCTACATGAAGCCTATAGTTGTGGGATTTCTTAAGATAACAAACCTCATAACATACTAGACATAACAGGATATGTGGTCAGCATGATCTAGCTCTGAGTCAAGTTATTTTTCTGCATCAATGACTGGCAGGGCTATTACAGCAACAATATGAAATAACGGGGGGGGGGGGGGGAATGGAACAAAATGGCTACAACAATGCTAAGGGGCAGGCTTCAACAAGTAGCCAAGGAAATTGAGCCTTCTAAGCTATAAAGAGCATTCACTGCCAGTTGGTCCTAATCGGAACTGGCTTTCATGACTGGGCTTTTCCAGGAATGTTCTTGCTGAGGCCATGCCAAGACTCTGGGGAAATTGGTTCTTTGTCATTTAGTCCTCAAATGGTGTTAAGAGGTAAAAGCACTTCGATATCCTCCTTTTAAGATGAAAAAGAAACCGCAGAGATGGTATGTTCTTGAAGTCACGTAAGCAAGCAGCCATGGGACACAGGGGCTCTAGGCATTGGCTTCTTTCTGCTCATCAATATCAGCCGCCTATGTGGGTCTCTGTTTCTGGTATGACACCTGTGGTGAGAAAGAAGGAAAATGCACACTGAGGGGAGGAAGTAAGGTCCAGACTGGTACTCACTATAACTGCTATTGGAGCATCAGAGGGGTATTCTCATCCCAGAGACTAGGGCTGGTGAGCTGATGGTGGGGGGGAGTGTTGCTACCCTCATCTGACCAGCGGAATAAGGCAACGGCAACCGTGTTCTTCATGAAGCTGTTTATCAGGCTTCCTTGTACAGCAAGCTTGCTCCTTCTTCCTTTCCTCCTTTTTCCCTCTTCCCCTTCCGCCCCAGCAGCCCTTATATGCCTTGCCTTAATCCTATCAGCAGCTGCCACACCTCACTGTTCATTGGCTGTTCCATATGATGGGAGGTGGGCTGATCGGGTAGCCACACCTGGAAGCGCAAGCCCTTTCTCTTTAATGAGCCACAGCCCGGTGCCTACTCATGCTTGCTGGCTACATGCCAAGCTGCCATCTTTTAATGGCGGGGAGAACTGCTTCCTACAGGGGAGAAACGGTGGGTGAGGATGGAGGAGAAATACCAGGCAGCAGAAGCGAGGCTAGTGGGGAAAGACATATTTGTCCCCTCCCTGAGCTATGTGCTTAGAGGACAGCCTTCCCGATAAAGGAAGACTGGTCTTCAATCAAGGATGTAAAGGTAGCTGTAGTCTCTGGGAGAAACTCCGAATAACTCTCAAAGGACAGCACAGGTGGGCAAAGGATTCACACCAGTTCATAACTTAATATACATAAACAAAAAATAGTAAGAAAATAAGCCAAGTACCCTATCCTTGTACATCATTGGTCCACAATGTTTCTGATAAAGCTGCTCCTAAAAGTCCATGCATGGGCTCTACAGTTTTAGTCATCCAAAACCTCACTTACATTAGAATCCTGTCTTATAGCCTGTGTCTTCCCACCGAGATGGATACATTGGGGTCTTGGTCCCTACAGTGACATCATTAGGGGAATGGTAGAATCTGCTAGAGATGGGGCCCATTGATAAGGTTTTCTTCTTTATATGAAGAACAAGCCTGAGACAAGCAAACGGCTCAGTGGGTAAAGATGCTTGCCACCAAGACTGACCATCTGACTTCAATCCCCAGGACCCACATAGCGGAGAGAACCAACTCCTGCAAGTTGTGTTTGACCTCCACACATGTGTACCAACACACAAATCTACATCCATCGGAATGAGCCTATCCCTACCCTACCTCCTCCTCCACTTCCTGCCCTGTTCTTTCACACACATCCATGACCACTATTTATGTAGTGATGCAGCCAAGGGGTCCTCTAACAGAGCCTGAGTTACGACACTTGGACCTCGACTTTCCAGTGTTTAAGGTATTGTATCTCACTAAGGTTGTAGTCTACCATGTCTGAACAGCTTTCCTGAGCTCAGCACAAAATGGAGGACTCCCTTTTTTTTTTTTTTTTTTTTTTTTAGCAAGGCTTCCTCTTCTCTGCCTGATTTGGGGGCCTGACTCTCAATCTTCTACCTGAGGAATGTCACATAGTCCTTTGCAAAATTACAGGTTCAACTTCCTCTCTCCTGTTAAGAACCTGCTCAGCAAGACCTGGGATTTCAGGAATGCTTCCCGATACAAATGAGGTATTCCCAGAACCCAAGCCTCAGCCAATGGAACTTCACTCTAAGAATCCCACTCACCAAGAGATAGATAGATAGATAGATAGATAGATAGATAGATAGATAGATATAGAGATAATAGATAGATAGATAGATAGATAGAAGATGAGATAAGAGATATAGATAGAGAGATGAGAGATATGATAGGAGATAGAATATGATAGATAGAAGTAAGAGATAGAATATAGATAGAGGATATAAATACATAGATACATAAACATAGATAGAAATAGACATATAAGAGAGATAGATATAGATATAGATATAGATATAGATATAGATATAGATATATATTTTCCTTGATTCACTTCCCTAATAAAGTATATCACACAGCTGCTTCACAGAATATCATCTAATAGAGCTGTAACATTAACATTAAAATTCCAGAAAGCCCATTCCCATTCTACTGACCCACCATTCAATCGTTGGCTTCATCCTCTCCTGCAGGTATGCAGCAGTGCCTGGACACCCCAAGGGAAGAACTGGACCAGGGAACCCAGCCTCTGCTCCATCCTTCCCACCTGGTGTACAGCAGCTCGTGGAAACCCCAAGGGAGAAAGCAGAACACGGAACCACGGCAAGGCAGATAAACTCCTTTTGCATCGGTCAGAGTTCCTAGAGTCTTATACTTCTGTTGTTTATTACATCCCAAGAGCAGCTTCCCCATCTTCCCCTCCCCCAGTCACTCCTCCTTCCCTCTCCTCATATCCATCCTCTCCACTCTCCTCAGAAAAGGCAGGAGGAGGGAAGACTCATTTGGGCTTATAGCTTTGAGAGACTGTAGCCATTGGCTGTTTGGTCCTATTGAGCCTGAGGCAATAGGAATCGTGAGACAGAAACAGACACTGCTTAGCTCATGTCACTGAAATGAGACAAACCCTTCACACATAGCCATGGCCCACTTGCTCTAACAAAGCCCAACTCCTTGGCTCCACTGTTCCATAGAATGCCACTGAATTACAAATCCATCTGTGGCTCTATCCATGGTTATGTCTGAACCCCCAAGATTCAAACACTTCATGAAAGCCCATGGTCTGAGTTGGAGGACCCAGCCTTTAACACATGAGATCACTCCATATCCAGATCAGTTTTCTTCATAAGTAGCTTATGTCAGATACTTTGTTACAGTGAATACCATGTTAAAGAATACAAGTTCCCATCTCTCTGGAGATAGCTCCTCTATTCTTCTTCACTGACAAGATTCTCATCCTATCTCCCCCATTCATTCACTCCCCAGACTGTCTTCATTCACTGTTCAGCATATGGTAAGCAGGAATCTGTTTCCGCGACCCAACCAATCTGTCCTCCAAGGGAGTGCTATCTTGCTAAATTAAACAATTTTTTTCTTCATTTTTTTGTCCCCCCCCCTCCTCAATTGGGGGATTTTTGTTGTTGTTGTTGTGGTATCGATGGTGCTTGTTTGCTTTTCAAGACAGTATCTTGGGCTGGACTGATGGGTCAGTGATTAAGAGCATATATTGCTTTTCCAGGGAACCTGTGGTGGTTTGACTGAGAATGGCCCCACAGGCTAATGTGTTTGAATGCTTGGTCCCCAATTATTAGAACTGTTTGGAAAGGATTAAGAGGTGTGGCCTTGCCTGGCAGTGGTGGCGCACGCCTTTAATCCCAGCACTTGGGAGGCAGAGGCAGGTGGATTTCTGAGTTCGAGGACAGCCTGGTCTGTAGAGTGAGTTCCAGGACAGCCAGGGCTACACAGAGAAACCCTGTCTTGACAAACCAAAAAAAAAGAAAAAAAGAAAAAAAGAAGTGTGGCCTTATTGGAGGAGAATTATCACAGGGGATGAGCCTTGAGGCTTTCAAAGCCTACACCAGGCCCATCGTGGTCAGTACAGCCTGGTCCCCAGCACCATGCCAGGCATTGTTGGACCCAAAGATCCAAAACCGGGGGAGGCACTCTCGCAAAAACACGGACAGAAGATTTGATACAATAACAAGAGGTTTAACGATAACCAGTGCACTGGGGTTCCCTCGCACGCAGGCAAGAGGAACCCCCGAGCCAAAGCTGAGAGCAGTTTTTATAGAGTTCACGAGGGCAACCACAAAGGCTGACCTCAACAGCCGTTCCCAGGTCCGGTCTCTAGGTGACTCAGATCTGCACATTATTTTTATGGCCATGAGTGTTAGCTAAGTGGCTTCCGTTTATCCAGGTTTATTACACGTTAAGGGCCCAGCTTCCTGATTGTCTCTGATCTTGGGCCCTTCCCCTGGAATGTGTGTGGTAAGTCTTTGGAATGTGCTCCTCCCAGGACGTGTCCTGGGCCAGTTAATTTTTGAGTTTAAACCGAAACCTGAGATTCTTTCAATTTTAAGTTCAAACTGAGACCTGAAATTCTACAGCATCGTGTGTTAAATGTTTTCATCCCAAGCTGGTAAAGCTATTTTAGGAAGTTCTGGAAACTGTAGAAAGTAGGGACACAGCTAGAGGAAGTGCGCTAGAGGAAGTGCATCACTGGATGTGGACTCTTTGGGGTATCTTGTCCCTCACCACTTTCCGTCTTTCATGGTCTATTTCCTGTGTACCATGAGGTAAAGACTGTCACAACGTTCTGAGTGAATGGAGCCCAGCCATCATGGACTAAGGCCTCTATTCTCAAGCAATTGCATTCAGGAGATGGCAAAGGTAAAATAAGACTCTAACAGCCGGGTGGTGGTGGCGCACGCCTTTAATCCCAGCACTTGGGAGGCAGAGGCAGGCGGATTTCTGAGTTCGAGGCCAGCCTGGTCTACCAAGTGAATTCCAGGACAGCCAGGGCTATACAGAGAAACCCTGTCTCGAAAAACCAAAAAAAAAAAAAGACTCTAACACACTCATCTAGCCTTAGATTTAATTAATTTTCTTTAACATGACCACTTCAAAACCTGCATAAGTGAACACCAACTCGTCCCACTGAAGTCAAAGAGGAAGGGCGCCCCCGCCCCAAAGCTCTCTCTTAATTGCTTAACAAAATTAACACTCCTAAAATATTTCACGCTTAAATCTTCTCTGGGGAGGCTCAAGTCAGGTTTCCCAGTGATAGGAGACTATAGCTCCCGGGAACTGGAGCAAAATGACTTGTTTAATAAAGGAAGGCAGAGGCAAAAATACCAACGTTTCCGTAAAGTGTTCATATTTTATCAGTCAAACTGAGCTACGGCGAATCATCCCGTGTCAGAAAAAAAAAAAAAAAAAAAACACAGTGAGCAGCCCCCTTTCTATAGATCTGACTCTGTTACTTTAAGGACGTGATCTAAAACAACCTGGCAGGCTCAGCATTGCCCTTGGCTCCTGTGTCAGCAAGGGGACTCACTGTACCCATCTCTGACATGATGCTAATGTTCATCTGCCACTCACCAGCAGGGGGCACTGCACCAGGGCCTTTCGGTAGGCCTTACTGGAGACTGTGAAACACTCATTTCAGAAAGTTGTGAGGTGGGGGAAGCAGAGAAAGCTTCACCTCAGACAAATACATCCCCACACAACCAAAAGCACATCTCCACATGGGCCTCAGTATGTCCTGTCCAGCAGGGCATTAAACAGGGGTCCGGGGAGATCACCTGAAAGAGAAAGTGGGGGACAGACCAACGCAAAGAAGGCAATCTGTCTATAGTCTGATCAAATCACCCTTTTTACTTTTTTCACACAGGGGTTATATACACAAAAAGGCAGGATGTGGGGAAGGGGATGACGAAGGAGCATACATGTTCAGGGGGAGTACAGATATCTTCCAGAACAGCGTGTCAGCTGGGTGAAGGTTCAGGGGACAGATCACTATGACTCCACCTATGATTCACTTGTCCTTATCTAAGTTGGTACCATCCACCAAGGTTACCTATCTACAAGGTCTGTGAACCATTTAGCCTGGCAATTTTCCACCAAAACTGCTTGTTTACAATAGCTTCTAGTCATCTGTTTCAGTGTTTGTCCACAGAGACCCAAGACTTTGTGTTAGCAGGCCTGTATGTCAGGCCTATTGCTGATTTTAGGCCTTCAGTGTATAAGCAGGGCGGCCCCTGACATCAGTGGCACTGTCCACTGGAGGATTTCTGAGACCTGGAACTGTGGAATTACACATGGGCTCAAGCTTGGGACATAAACACCAGATCTTTCTGTAATCCTTCCAGTGAGTCTGAACATTATTACTAATGTCATGGCTCTTTAAGATGGGCTTTCAAGGGCTGGAGAGATGGCTCAGCGGTTAAGAGCACTGACTGCTCTTCCAGAGGTCCTGAGTTCAATTCCCAGCAACCACATGGCTCACAACCATCTGTGATGGGATCCGATGCCCTCTTCTGGTGTGTCTGAAGATAGTGACAGTGTACACATATACATAAAATAAATAAATCTTTTAAAAGATGGGCTTTTGAACAGTAGCACAAGCTAGCCTTGAACTCTGTCCAGGGTGTCTTGGAACTCATGATCCTCCTGTCTCAGTTCTACTGCACTAGGACTACAGGTATGCATTACCATGCCCAGTAAACGCAAACATTATGTAAAGTTCAAGCCAAAGTCTACTCAGGAAGAGTTTTCAGCTCTTAGTTTATTGGGCCTGAATTATTTTCTGAGTAGGCTAAGCTATAAGCCATACTCTGCTTCCTGTATGCAGCTGAGATGTGATCTCCCAACTTCCTGTACCTGCCATTGTGTCATGCCTCCCCTACTGTCACAGATGCTCCCTCTGGACCCCTAAGCCATAAGGTCCTCCTTAAGTTGCTTTGATCATTGTACTTCATCATCACAATGGATAAGCAATTGATACAGCTGACAAAGGTGCTTGCCACCATGTCAGTCTGCCTGAGTTCAATCCTTGCAGCCAACACTGTAGAAGGGGAGAACTGAGCTCTGTAGTAAGTTGTCTTCTGACCTACTCACACACACATACACACACACATACCATGCACACATACATACACACATATGTACATACATGCAGATACTACACCCATGCATGTATACACATGAATGAAAGAATATATATTTAAATAAACTAAATTTAATTTTAAAAAGTATATAGCCCAGCCGGGCAGTGGTGGCGCACACCTTTTATCCCAGCACTTGGGAGGCAGAGGCAGGCGGATTTCTGAGTTCGAGGCCAGCCTGGTCTACAGAGTGAGTTCCAGGACAGCCCAGGCTATACAGAGAAACCCTGTCTTGAAAAACCAAAAAAAAAAAAAAAAAAGTATAGCCCAACTATCAGTATTTAATGTGCGCTTAAGCGAATTACTCTGAGTGAATATCACATTTACTAATAGTAGGATTGGAGGGTTACTAAGTACTGATATATAAGAATTATTATATATTCTAGCAAAAAGATTTTAAAGCATAAAAATTAAGAAAGGAAACCAAATGTGGTGGCACCCTCGTACAGTCCCAGCATTTGGGGGCTGGAGAGCTGTTCAGCAGGTAAAGAGAAGTACTTGCAATGCAAGCCTCATAACCTGAGTCCAGTCCCTGGGTTCTATGATGGAGGGAGACGACCAACTTCTGCAAGTTATTCTGACCTCTACGTGTGTATCAAGGCCTACACATAGCATACACATAAATAAACAAGCCCAGCATTTGGGAGCTGAGGCAGGAGAATCACAACTACCTCAAAAAGAGAGGGAAGAAAAAGAGCAGTTGTCTTAGTCACTGTTCTATTGACCAGGGCAACTCTTACAAGACAAAAGCATCTGAACGAGGTTGGTTTACAGCTTCAGAGGTTTAGCCTATTATCATCATGGCAGGGAGTGTGGTGGCAGCCATGGTGCTAGAGGAGTAGTTGAGAGCTACATCCTACTCCATAGTCAGAGAGAGAGAGAAAGCTGGGCCTAGCATGGGTTCACGACCACGCCAAGCCTCAAAGGCCATCCCTAGGGGCACACTTCCTCTGACAAGGCCACGCCTACTTTAACAAGGCCACACCTCCTAATCCTTTCAAAGAGTTCAGCTCTCTGATGACTAAAGCATTCAAATATATGAGCCTATAGGGGCCATTTTTAGTACTGCTACAGCCAGAAATCATAAAAGGAAGAAGAGAGGGGAGGGCAGACGCAGAGCTAAGAGAGGAGGTTGTGCAAAAGGAGACCTTTACACAGTCCTGGAGCTGTGGGTGATTTGGGATGATCCAGCAGGAGGCTTCACAAAGGTAAGGTCCTAAACCGGAAATCAGTGATTCCAATGCTCCCTCTCTTCAGACATCTGTTGAACAGAGCACAGACTTACAGAGTTAGAACAGGCTGTGCTAAGGTGTCCATCAAACCCGTTAACATGTTGTCCATGTGTTTCTATTATAACTTATAACATCAAAATGACACGCACACGTTGTAAGACAAATGCCAGTAAAAGAACACAAGGTGGGGCCTGGAGAGATGGTTCAGTGGTTCAGAGCACTCGTTGCTCTTCCACAGGACCTGGGTTCAAATCCCAGTACCCACATGGCAGCTCACAACAGTCTGTAACTCCAGTCAGGTGCAGTCTGTTGACCAATTTGGGTTCCTGTGGGAACTTGACACACATGTACAGAGACATACATGCAATCAAACATCCATACACGTAAAATAAAAATAAATGTTTTTAGGGAAGAACATAAATAGTCCCACTTGGATATTTTGATTCTCAGTCTTTCCAGATAGTAACAATACTGCAAACCCAGGTCAGGAGCCTGAGTGGGCGCTGAGTGGGCATTGAGTGGGCGCTGAGTGGGCGCTGAGGGTGGGACTAAACCTCAGGATGATGGGAAGTCAGAGTGTTCAGCCTCCTGAGAGTGGAAGTAATAAACTATCTTGCTAAACCATAGAGCCTTCAAGAGCTCAAAGAAACTTCTCCTCAGCATCCCTGTCAGGAGACCCAGGTGTATGTGTGGTCAGGGGCAGGGTGGCCACAAAAGACTGCCGGCGTGGAACTGGTACGACACAGCGGAACCCAGTGAGGCACGTACATAGCCCACAAAGCCCTGGGGGAAAATCAACCCGCAGAAATGCTACCAGTGTAGACGGAGACAAGAGGACATGATGAGAGGACGCTTGTCAGCCCCCAGTCCCAGCCCCACCTTCTGCTGGTAGGAAGCAGCCTGATGAATGGACATGGCTGCCAACCCATGTGGCCTTTGTTGACAAAGGATGAGAAAGTTGAAATGCAGCCAAAACATAACACGGTTCCAGATGCCCCTCGACATACAACAGGGTCCCATCCTGACAGAGCAGCTTTACCATATAGCTGTGGCCAAATGCCTGACAGAAACAGCTTAAAGGGTTTAGGCAGACAGGGTAGTACATGTCTGTAACTATGCAGGCTTTCATGGTGGTCATGAAAAGGGCCTCGGGCAAATGACAAGTGGCTGTCTTATATCCTGTGATGAGAACAGACTTCAGGGTTAGAAGAAATCTTGGTGTGGACACAATACAATCAGGAACACTCCAGATGAGAGAGGAAGAGGCGTGTAGCTGGGTTGAGATAGCCAAGGAGACTGAAAGGGGCAGGCAGACACATGGGGCAACAGGGCCAGTATAGGTGAGCAGGCTGGATCGATTCCATAAGACCTCCCCTCAACCCCTCCCAAGGAAATAGACATCAAGCACTGTTGCCATTCAAATATTCTTGCTTCTGATGCCCAGAATAATGACAGCTTTTAAGAAAGCCTCCCTCTATTTCAGGAAAGAGACACCAGACCTTCCCTTCACCCTACCCCACCACCAATCACCCACAGACAAGGAGCCATAAGAACAAAGAGAGTTTGCTGTAGTTGACAGCACTCTAAGGCCCCTGCAAGGATGGAGATTCCAACACTGGCTAGTGACTAAGGGCTAGCAGAAAGTCAGGTCCACAGCTGTCTTAGTTAGGGTTTTACTGCTGTGAAGAGATATCATGACCAAGGCAACTCTTATAAAGGAAAACATTGAATTGAATTGGGGCTGACTTACAGTTTCAGAGGTTCAGTCCATGATCATCATGGCAGGAAACACGGCAGCACGTGGGCAGACATGGTGAAGAGATATCATGACCAAGGCAACTCTTATAAAGGAAAACATTGAATTGAATTGGGGCTGACTTACAGTTTCAGAGGTTCAGTCCATGATCATCATGGCAGGAAACACGGCAGCACGTGGGCAGACATGGTGCTGGAGGAACTGAGAGAGTTCTACATCTTGATCCGAAGGCAGCAGAAGAAGACTCTGATTCCATACTGGGTGGAGCTTAGGCATAAGAGACCTCAAAGCCCACCTTAACAGTGACACACTTCCTCAAAAAAGCCCACACCCTAACAGTACCACACCCTGTGGGCCAAGCATACAAACACATGATTGGGGGGGGGAGGGGGGAGGAAATTGCCTGTTCAAACCACCGCAGCGCACTGCACCTGTCCACACAGAGTTCAGGTCAGTAGTGAGACACACATGAAAAGCAAACAACCACCACATGATGGTCACCTAAATCGGCAAGCTCTGAAGACCCATACACAGAGAAGGAAGCCAGCTCGTCAGGGGTGGTTGAAGGTGCTTCAGACAGGAAGAAATACTACACTGCACATTCAAGAATAAATGTGAGTTTTTCAAGCAGCCAGCTAGGAGAATGCTGGGGAAAAGGGACTGTATTTAATTAAAATACTAAGAAAAAGCCAGGTGGTAGTGGTACACACCTCTCATACCAGCACTCAGGAGGCAGAGGCAGGCAGATCTCTGAGTTCAAGGACAGCCTGGTGTACAGAGTAAGTTCCAGGACACCCAGGGGTACACAGAGAAGAAAGAGGAGGAGGAAGAGGAAGGAGAGAAAAGATAACAATAAAAAAATTAACGGTGGTGGCGCACGCCTTTAATCCCAGCACTTGGGAGGCAGAGGCAGGCGGATTTCTGAGTTCGAGGCCAGCCTGGTCTACCGAGGGAGTTCCAGGACAGCCCGGACTACACAGAGAAACCCTGTCTCGAAAAAAAAAAAAAAAAAATTAAATACTTAGAAAGCCCTCAGTAAACGGCCAGTCGCCGCGCTCTGGAATCGGAGGCGGCCGTCTCTCCCGAGTTTGAATCCCCGTCCCTGCCTGTCAATCAATCATGGGGGGAAAAAAAGCCCACAGTATAGCATGAATGCTTACTGTAACCAAAACACCTGACAGAAACAGACACGGAACTATAGATACAGAGTTACCAAATGTACCTGACAAGCAGGGGGACAGCAAGGAAGACAGTTTCTGGGCTGTTTAAAGGTGGAAGCATAGAAGAGTTTTCCTTAGGGAGGCTGGAGAAATGGCTCCGTTTTTAGGAACACATACTGCTCTCGCAGAGGACCCTGGGTTCTGTCCCCAGCAGCCATATCAAGCAGTTTACAACCACCTATAACTCCAACCCCAGGGGATCCCTCTTCTGGCCTCTGAGGGTATTGCATTTATGTGCACATATACTCAATGCATGTCATTAAAAATAAAATGATCTTTTTAATTTTTTAATTTCATATGTTGTGGGTATTTGTCTGCATGTAGCTATGTGCACCGTGTGCCTGCCTGGTGTCCAGGGAGGCCAGAAAGGAGTGTCAGATCCCCTAAGATTGGAGTTACAGGCTGTTGTGAACCAACAAATCATGGGTAAAACCAAATGAAGGTTCTCTGCAAGAGCAGCAAGTCCTTTTAACCATTATGCAGCCCAAACAAAATCAGTCTTTAGGAAGAAGGAGAAGGAAGAGGAGGAGGAGGAGGAGGAGGAGGAGAGAGAAGGGGGAGGTAAGCTTTCCACAGGAAAGCACCATAGTAAATGTCTTAGTGTTTTATTGCTGTGAAGAGACACAGCATAACCAAGGCAACTCTTATAAAGGAAAACATTCAATTGAAGCTGGCTTACAGGTTCAGAGGTTCAGTCCAGTATCATCATGGTGGGAAGCACGGCAGCGTGCAGGCAGCATGATACTGGAGAGGTAGCTGAAGGTTCTACGTCTGGATCGCAGGCAGACTGTGACACACTGGGCCTGGCTTGAGTTTCTGAGACATCAAAGCCCACTCCCAGTGATGACACACTCCCTCCAACGAGGTCACGCCTCCCGATACTGCCAGTCCCACTGTTTTTCATTCAAACTACCACAGTAAGAGTTCGGTTTTAAAAATCATGTTCTTGATCAGCTGGAGCCAAACAAAACCTAAAAGGCCCATCAGTCAGTCACCACAGGGCAAGGAGGCCTCAGAAACTGCAGCTCTGAGCTGAATACACACTCGGCATGTCTTAAACACCTCTCCCCTCAGGACAGATACTTGGACATGTACTGGGTGTAAGTGCAAACAGCCCAACACATGAAAGGGCTCTCCTCGCCCTATTATGGTATGAAGACTAACTGTCCTTCCAGGCTAGTATAATGGAGGCTTGGTTGCCAACTGGTAGGTTTTGCAAAAATGACTGGGTAATAGTGGCTAGCTGTGACCTAGTCAGTGGATAATCCTTTGAGGGAGTTATAATTCGGTATTTACTAGAAGACAACTAAAATGTGTTTGGGTCTCATTGGGAAACGTAAGTCACTGGGGATGTATTCCTTCTCCAGCCCTCCATTCTTTGCTTCCTGTCTCCCATGAGATGAACAATCTCCTCCACATGCTCCCACCACCACGGACTTACAAGAAATCAAGCACTGGGAATGGAGCAGAGACTGAGGGAATAGCCAACCAATAACCAGTCCAACTTGAGACCCATCCCATGGGCAAGCAAAATTCATAACACTATTAATGATACTCTGTTATTCTTGCAGACAAGAGTCTAGCCTGGCTGTCCTCTGAGCAGCTTCCGCCCAGCATCTGACTCAGACAGATAATAGAGACCCATGGCCAAACAGTGGATAGAGCTTAGGGACACAGATGGAAGAATAGGAAGAAGGATTGTGGGCCCTGAAGGGGTAAAGCCAAAGATCAGGACCTGAAACCAGGAGCCAAATAATGAATCTTTCCTCTTCTTAAAATATTCTATCAGGCACTCTGTTAGATCCCCCTAGGACTGAGTTACAGGCTGTGATAACACACGGGTACTAAAAACCAAATGACTGGGCTTAGGATCAGGGTCTGGTGAAGGGGCTGGAGGCACCATGTCGGCGGGAAGGCGGCAAAAAGAAGCCCCTGAAACAGCCCAAGAAGCAGGCCAAGGAGATGGACGAGGAAGATAAAGCTTTCAAGCAGAAACAAAAGGTGGAACAGAAGAAACTCGAGGAGCTAAAAGCCAAGGCAGCGGGGAAGGGCCCCCTGGCCACAGGTGGAATTAAGAAATCTGGCAAAAAGTAAGCTGTTCCTCACATTGGAGGTGATAGTGACCCTCCTCTTCCATTCCTATGTAAACATCTGGATTCCCTGCCATAACGTCTTTGCCACTACAGCTAGAATGAAGTGTTACCCTGTAACCTGTCAAACATCTGGATTCCCTGCCATAACATCTTTGCCACCTAATAGCTAGAATGAAGTGTTATCCTGAAGCCTGTTGTTGTACATTGTAATAAACTTTGTAAAAAAAAAAAAAAAAAAAAAAAAATCGAATAAAGTGAACAATGCAATGGAAAAAAACAAAACCAAATGACTAACATAGTTTCTGTCTTGAAATTCTCAATAATTTTTAAACAGGAGTCCCTGCTTTAATTTTTGACTATGCATTGAAAGTCTGAAGCATACCCTGGCCCCTCTGTGCGGTGGGTATAATGATGATGCAGACACTGAATGGCCAGAGAGTCTAAAGGAGAGAGTGCATGTAGAATGCATGTTTAGTATGAACCTTTCTTCCATTGGTGGAAGCGGTTTTTCCTTACCCTTATTCTTTTGTTTTGTTTTGTTTGAAACAAAGTCTCACTGTGTAGCTCTGGCTGTCCTGGATCTCAGTATATAGACCAGATTGGTCTCAAACTCAGAGATCCATCTTCTGCCTTCCCATTGCTGGGATTCAAGGCATGCACCACCACACCCAGCTTACGGTTAATTCTTAGTAAACCCCAGGGAAGATGAGGGCCAGCAAACAGAAACAGTAAGGGGGAAACAGAGGTCAGAGTGGATACGCTTTCTTCCTGGACCATGAAGACACAGAAATAGGAAAACCAGACAGACAAGGTCCCCTCTCCCAAGTTGAAGCTGGTACTAGCTTTGATAGTATGTTAAGCTACTTGCTAATATCCATAAGACCATGTTATTGGCAAGGGACATTGGTTGATGTATATTTGTGGCAGACTTACAGAGCCCAGACTAGCATCAAACTCACTCTATGCCTAAGGATGGCCTTGAACCTATGGGCTTCTAGCCTAAATCGCTCAAACACCAAGATTACAGAAATGGACCACCACTACAAGTTTTCTGTAGTTCAGGGGAATTGAACCCTTTTGGATGCTGGGCAAGTACTCTCCTAATTGAGCTATATTCTCCAAGCCGAATTAGGCTGTTTATAAGGTAATGTTCTTTCCACAGCCCTATCCAAATGCATCCTTTTCTAAAAGCAACGCTGTGTTGGGAGCTGTACCCATTTGAGAACTGTGCAGTAAAGGCTAAGGGAGCACACGTGGCCTCTAGCTGTGAAAAGCCAGAGGAGAGACTGAGAGAAGCATGAAACCAATTCTTTGAAAAAAAAGAGAAAGCAAGAGATGCTATTTCAGGGAACTATTCAGTTGTTGTTATATCAAGTCGGGGAATCTAAAAGCCTGAAATTGAATTAGAAAGCTAAACAAGTAAGTGTTGGAATAATTACAAATGCAAGCAGAAGGAGCAGGGAGAACTGTTTCTTTTCTTTTCTTTCTTTGTTGTTTTTGATTAGATATAATTATTTGAAACTACAGTTTTTATAATCAAAACTAATTAACCATCATAGAGCTCAACTCTCAACAATTCGTGATCAAATAGGTGGCGTCAGCTACACTCTGGGGCTAGAGAAATGGCTCAGTGGTTAGGGAATTTAATCTTCCAGAGACCTGAATTCAGTTCTCAGAACCTACCTCAGGCAGCTCACAGTACCTAGAACTCTGGATCCAGGGGATCTAATGCCCTCTGGTCTCTTCAGGCACTGCGTACGTATAGTGAACATAAACTCACAGACACACACACACAGAAAAAAAGAAGCAGTGTTAGATTTCTAAAAGGGATCATTTATTATTCTTATGATCAGAGAACAGTAAACAAATATTAGTTTTTTAAGTGAAGTAATTTGAGAAGAAAACAACATCTTCCTGGAAGGCGTCTACAAGATGGGACGTGAGGAGGGGTTAAAAACTCAACAAACACCCCGACAAAGCCACAGCTGAAGAGCAGACATGCAGGGAACGGGAAGGGGAAAAAAAAAAGCGACAATAAAAAATAGTTTTATGTTTGAAGTACGGGTGTATTACAGCTCGCATTCAATATTACAAAAATGGCAATTTATTAAAACATGAATTCCACTTGATCAAGAAAAGCAAATTAGTGACTCGGTAATTCCTCTATTTATTATTTATTGAGCTAATAACAAATGCACAGGGAAATGAGACAGAAGGCTTTAAAACCTATTGGAAGCCTCTTTGTGGACCTGGGCCAATCAACTCTCGCAAGCGGTTCTAACTCATGACACAAAAAGCCCTCTGGAGCATTCAGATGGGTTCTTTCTAAATATACACAGCTGCTTGACACCAGGACGCCACTATGGGGTGGGTTAAGTGCCTACGAACAGACATGGGGCCTGCAGCACTTTAATTCTCTAATCTGTTTTATTCTAGGTCTAATGGAATACTTGGAATACAATGGGGCTGCAGGATGGAACTTGGTCCTCCCCTCCCCCTCCAAGAATATCGGCAAGTACTGGGGGCTTAAAACATGGGGGGAAGCTGAGGGAAGAAGTCACCAAGGGCTCCGATGGCTCAGAACTCACCTCCTCCATCAGCGGCGGCGTTTGACTCGTGGATCCTCACACGGCTCACTGTGTGTTGGTTTCATTTTCATTTTTCCTACTTCTTCTACTTTGTGGCCCCCATGGACCCTCTTCTGCTTCTACTATGAAGTAGCTTGGAGCTCAGTCTGAAAACATCTCTTATTTCTAAAAATAAATAAATAAATAAAAATAAAAATGAAGGGCTCTTATCCAAGCCTGTAGTTTTGTTATTATTGTATTATTGTTGGTGTTGTTTTCAGACAGGGTCTCTAGTAGCCTACCTAGTCTGTCCTGGAATTCTACATATCGAAGGATGACCTTGAATTCCTGATCATCCAAGACTCCACCTCTAAAAGTCTGGCTTTACAGATATCTACCTGGCTCCTATGGCTTTGATTTCTCCGTGTTTTCATATGTAATGTGCATGTATGTGGGTGCATGTTTTATATGTACTTGGGCACGCATGTATGCCCAAACTACACATGTGCCCATGCATTTAGAGGCCCACGGCTGATCTCCAAAACCATTCTCTATTGCTCTTATACCATGTCCTAGTGAGGGCTTCCATTGCTGTGAAGAGACACCATGACCAAGGCAGCTCTTATAAAGGATAACATTTCATTGGGGCTGGCTTACAGGTTCAGAGGTTCAGTCCATTATCATCATGGTGGAAAGCATGGCAGGTCCAGGCAGGCATGGTGCAGGAGAGCTGAGAGTTCTACATCTTCATCTGAAGGCTGCTAGTGGAAGACTGACTTCCAGGCAGCCTAGCTGTGAGGGTCTTATAGCCCACACCCCACAGTGACATACCTACTCTAACAAGGCCACCCACACCTTCCAATAGTGCCACTCCCTGGGCCGAGCATATACAGACCATCACATACCATAAGGCAGATGCCCTGTGGCCAACTTCTGAGACTAGAATATCAGGCAGCCTGCCACTCCTACCTGCCTTTTATGTGGGTTTCTGAGGATCTGAACTCCAGTCCCTCACACTTGCTTAACAAGCCCTTTAACCACTGAGCCATTCCCACAGCCCCTGTGTGGTTTTTACCCCCAATGCTGAAGGTTAAACCCGGGCCTTGAACATCCTAAATAGCCATTCACCAAGAGCAGCATCTCCCATCTTTGAAGTTTTGTTTGTTTTATTTTGTTGGTTTTGATTTTTCCCTCCTCCTCTCCTCCTCTTCCTCCTTTTGGTAATAGGTGTTCTCTGTGTAGCCCTGGTTGTCCTGGAACTTGCTCTGTAGACCAGACTGGCCTCGAACTCAGAGATGCGCCTGCCTCTGGCTTCCAAATGCTGGACTTTACTGTGCATCACTCTAGCTCTAATTACTGAAGCTTTGTTTGTTTGCTTTGTTGTTTTGTTCTATTTTCGAGACAGGGTTTCTCTGTATAGTCCTGGCTGTCCTGGAACTCACTCTGTAGACCAGGCTGGCCTCGAACTCAGAAATTCGATTACTGAGGCTTTTGATAACACCCACACTCTGGAGAGGGTCTTAAATGTGCCTCTCCAGCCCTCCCTCTCTTCTCTGAATATTACACATCCTAGCATGCATCACATCTTTCTACTTGTATGAATAATAGGGATTTTAGACTTGACATGGCCAAAATAACTCTGCACACAAGCCATCTGTAACTAGCTCCAGGGGATCACATGTCCTCTTCTGACCCCTAGCACCAGGTACATTAATGCACGACATATATGGCAAACACTCACACAAATAAAAATAAATCTTTTAGAGTGGGTAAATGATGTCTTCACTCCGAAACCACAATGTAATTAAAGTCACTTGCTACTTATCTTGATATTAACTGGACTAGGTAAATTTCAAAATAAATTTTAAAAATTGTTCTTTTTAAAAATAGGCAAATGGGTTTGAGAGATGGCTCAATAGGAAAGTCTTTGTATACAAGATAAATCTTACAGCTAATAATGGCTCTAAGTTCAGCTCCAGGGAGATCAGTGTTCTAACCTCAGAGGGCACCTGCACCAGTGCATACAAGTGCTACACAGTCATGAATATGTGTAATGAGCTACACACACCATTACACACACAAATGTTCTTTGTTTTCTGAAATCATTGTTATGCGGGGTGTTTTTTCTAATAAAAGAATAAGCTTTTGCAGAGAATATATTTGTTTTGCCTGAACACAGATATATAATATTAACCTGTTAGAAAATGAAATCCGGCGTGTGGCGCACGCTTTAATCCCACACTTGGGAGCAGAGACATGCGGATCTGATTCGGGCACCGTCTCCAGTAGTCCAGACAGCCAAGCTATACAAGAAACCTTCTCAAAAACAAAAAAAAAAAAAAAAAAAAAAAAGAAATCCACGACACATACATAAAAAAAAACAACCTAGTCATGGCAGCATGCACCTGCAATCCCAGCCCTAGGAAGGTGGAGACAGGGGGACCACTGGTGTTTGATGGAGGCTCAGCTGAGTTGAACTGGCAAGCTCCAAATGAGGCAGCAAGCCAGGAGACGGCGCAGATGCTAAAGCGTTCGCAGCAACGAGGGTGAGGACCAGCCATGTAAGAGCCAGGTAGACAAGACAGCTTGTCAGTAATCCTAGCACAGGAAGCAGAGACTGGGAACTCTCAAAACAATCTAACCAGGCATACTCCATGTTCAGGAAGCAAAACCGAACCTCAGTGAGGAAGGTAGAGGATGATTTCAGAAAACACAGAACGACGTCAGCCTCAGGCCTCCACACATGTGCGCACGCGTCTCCACATACTCACACTCCCACTCCGTGTGAACATACATATGTGCACACCATACACATGTACACGAGACATAAAAAGCATGTAATTTTTAAATTAAAACAAAATAAAAATGGGGCCATCGAGAGGGCTCAACAAGTAATGTGTTTGCTGTACAATTCTGACGGCCTGAGTTCAATCCCTGCAACTGACATGAACATGGAAGGAAAGAAAAAAACTTCACAAAGTTGTTCTCTGACACACACACACACACATCACACATCACCTACACAATAAGTTATTATTTCACATTCTCGGATTGTGTGTGAGCACACTCGTGCACACATGTTCATGAATATGTGCTGTGTACGCACATGCTCCTAAGTGCAGGTGCCCTCTGAGGACAGAAGCACTGGATCTCCCAGGAGTTGAACTTACAGGGAGTTGTTAGCCACCCTAGGTCTTTCCTGGGACTCAAACACTGGCCTTCTGGAAGAGCAGGTGCCTCTTATCCCACGAGCCATCTCTGCATCCCCTACCATATTGTTTAAGATTACAGCATGGAATGTACTATGTACTGGTCACATTTCAAGGTGCAAACAGCTACAATGAATGGGAGGATGAAGTGACCGTCCTCTCTGTTGCCTTTTAATCTCGCGTGGATTTGGCTGTTCTGGCTGACTGAGCAGGTGTCCCTTTCCTCCCTCCCACTCCATGCGTGCCACTTGTACTAGGTCAAGGAGAATAACCCCCTTCACAGAGAACTTTCCAGTACTCCGCTAAAACCTGCAGACAAGCTCTCAAGACGATAGAGTGGACATGGAAGTGTGAAAACATGAATCATCATTTCTGAAGACAACTTATTTAATTGCATATGAAAGGGAAATGCAGTTGATATGCTCTTAAAGACTTAACGAGTCTTTTAAGTTGAAATTATTTTTAGACGACGTCTCCCATCCCGTCCCCTTTCAAGTTCAAGTCCTCACAGGTTACGTAGTAAATTCAAGGTCAACCAGGGCCACACAAAAGCCCTTGTCTCAAAAAGCCAAGAAAGAAAGCAAAAAGGAAAAGTAAATAAATCTGTCTAGAGTATATGTGTGACATGTTACACCTGTCTATAATATATGGGGTTTTTATTTATATATTTATTTATTATTATTTTTTAGAGAGAGAGAGAGAGAGAGAGAGAGAGAGAGAGAAAAGCTTATGCAGAGAATATATTTGCTTTGCCCTGAGAATAGACATGTAACTTAAACCTGTTAGAAAAAGAAATCCACAGCCCAAAGCCTTGTTTCCTATCCTAAGTGCGAGGAAACCTGAGGCCTCACCTGACAGGGCTAAAAGCCATGATATGCTCAGTGAAAGACCACACAGACCCATGTGGACATCACGTGACGGGGATCCTGGTGCACTTTCTCATCCATAACAAATGATAAAGAAACATGAACTTAAAAAGAAAGAAAGAAAGAAAGAAAGAAAGAAAGAAAAAAAGAAAGAAAGAAAGAAAGAAAGAAAGAAAGAAAGAAAGAAAGAAAGAAAGCCAAGACTGCCTCATTCAACAGAAACTGACCAAAACTCTACTCGCAGTGGCAAGAACATCAAACAAAAACGAAGCTGTTTTCAAAGAAAAGCCGAAATAAAGAATAATGCAGCCAGCGAGGATAAAACACTGAGAGCGAAATAAATTTATACATCAGACAGCTATTGCTCAAAATTCTCGCGCGGCTTCGGACGCTCCCGTTTGCCTGGGAGCTATGAGCACTGTCCTTCACACGCTGGGAAGGCTTGGAAAAACTAGTCAGTATTCAGGGTTTAATCCGCAGCCCCGTGCTCCGGCCCTCGGGCTGCGGCTGCGCAGGCCGACAGCCGTGTGTCCTCCGGAGAGGTTAGGGGTTGCAATACAAATATGCAAACAAGAGAGTTTGCCTGTGATTTCTTCTGCTATTTTCTTTTCAAAAAAAAAAAAAAAAAAGTGGGGGAAAGGTAGGGTAGTGCACAATCTTAAGAGATTTGTTTAAATATCTCAGTATATTTCGATTTAGAGAAAGAAAATGACGGACGGGAATGGACAACACTGGTCCTGGGAAAATCGATACTCTTTGGAGAAAAGGTTGACGTGTGTGTGACCGTTAATTCACCAGACTCACTAAGGAGTTATTGATTTCTCAATCAGTGCCCTGGGCACTTGATTCTCCCCAAGGGAAAATTAACAACCCCAACTAAACTAACATATTCCGCTATTGAACTAAACCAATGGATGCAAAAGTCAATCCGGTCACGGGGCGCGACATCCAATTATGAGGGGGAGGGGAGTATGTCTGTCCTTTGAGGGAATACGTGGAATTAAAAGTTATTTAACCATTAGAAAAAAAATAGTGTGTTAAACACACAAACTGGAAGCCAACAGACTTTAATTTCCAAACCAGCCTCTTGGATACAGCCCCAGACAAGCTTAAAGCCTAACATTCTTCTGCCTCAGCCTCCTGGGTGCTAGATTGCAGACGTGGACCAAGGCTAGGTTTCCACAGAGATTTTTGTTGTTTGATTTTGAGATAGGCTCTCATGCAGCCCAGGCTAGCTCTTAAACTTGTGATTCTCCTGCTCAGCCTTTCAGTGGTGCCTGGTATTGGTTTAAACAGGAAATGACGACCTAACAGTCTCTGGTCTATTGAACATGGACACACGCTGGTGACCCTAGCTGCAGAACTACAAAATCTTTACATAATGAAGACTTGCTGGAGGAAGTATGTCAGAGGGGGCAGGCTTTAAGGTGGCACCACTTCCTGTTCTGTCTGCTTCCTGATTGCTGCTGCAACGTGACTGTCCATCCTGTAGGGGGTTGGTCTGGTGTTGCTTGTATTCAAATGCTAAAGTCTATACCCCAAGATCTGGATGCTTCCAGACAAGTGGATCCTCACATACACCAGCTTGTTGTCTAAGCCTTGCTCCCCAGTTTCAAACTATCGGTTAAAAAAAAACTGGTGATTAGCCAATTACTGGGGGGAATAGAGAGACGTGGAGTTTGAGTTACTGGGCTGAGGGTCACAAATAGAGACTACAAGAAGGAGAGGAGAGAGAGAGGGAGAAGGAACGCAGAGGAGGAGAGAAGATGGAGAGGACAGGTGTCTCTGTTAGTCATGATGGACCAGCGTACCTCATGCCAGAGTGAAATGCCTCCCCAGGACGCCAAAGTGCTGGAGCAGAAATAATTCAGAGAAATTCAAACAGCAAGTATTGGGGAGCACAGTTGGGGAAGTAACAAGACTGGCATTAGAGATTTAGGTTAGAGATAGTCCCCTAGTAATTGCACAGAGACTATTAAATAAATATAGCTTGAGTCTCATTTATTTGAATCTAGATGGGGGTAAGTTTAATTGTAGTGTTCTACACTGTCCTCCTGGTCCCTTCTCCTTAAATTACTTTTGTTAAGATATTTTATTATAGCAAGAAAAAAGAAGCTTAAACATACTTGGCTTTTTTCCCCCTGTTGAAGACATCTCTCTATATACAGCTCTGGCTGCCCTGTAATTCACTATGTAGACCCAAGTTGGCCTTGAACTCACAGAGGTCTACCTGCCTCTGCCTCCCTAGTGCTGGGATTAAAGGGTGTGCCACCACACTTGGCTACATTCAGCATTTTTAAAAGACCAATTTAACAAGATTTACAAGAAATAAGAGGCCCTTTATTTGGTCCCCAGCACTTCCAAAAGGGATGGGGGTCGAAGTTGGCCCACCATCAATATAACAAAAAGATAAAGCAGGAGGATCATGAGTTCAGGACCAGCCTGAACTTCATGATGACAAATTTGAGCACAGTCTAGGCTACTTAGTGAGATCTTGTTTTAAAGAAATAGGAGCCAGGCATGGTGGTATACACTTTTAACCCCAGCGCTCAGGAGGCAAAGGCAGATGGAACTCTGAATTTGAGGCTAGCCTGGTCTACATAGTGAATGATAAGATAGCCAGGGCTACATAGTGAGACTTTGTCTCAAGTGGGGGTTGGGGATCACTAAGGAAATGGCTCAATGTATAATAGCATTTGCTGCACATTTGAAGGGCCTGAGTTCAAATCCCCACAGCCCACATAAAGAGCTGGACACAGGCTCAGCATGTAAGAGCATTGACATCTCTTTCAGAGGTGCTCAGTTCAATTCCTAGCATCCACATGACAGCTCACAACTGGTTGTAACTGTTAGTTCTATGGGATCCTATATCCTTTTCTGGTCTGCAGATAAACACCCATATGCTTTTAATAACTAAATAAGTCTTTTTTTTTTTTTTTTAACTAGTGTACTGGCTGGTTTTATGTGTCAACTTGACACAAGCTGGAGTTATCACAGAGAAAGGAGCCTCCCTTGAGGAAATGCCTCCATGAGATCCAGCTGTAAGGCATTTTCTCAATTAGTGATCAAGGGTAGGAGGGCCCATTTTGGGTGGTGCCATCCCTGGGCTGGTAGTCTTGAGTTCTATAAGAAGCAAACTGAGCAAGCCAGGGGAAGCAAGCCAGAAAGTAACATCCCTCCATGGCCCCTGCATCAGCTCCTGCTTCCTGACCTGCTTGAGTTCCAGTCCGGACTTCCTTTGGTGATGACCAGCAATGTGGAAATGTAAGATGAATAAACCCTTTCCTCCCCTACTTGCTTCTTGGTCATGATGGTTTGTGCAGGAATAGAAACCCTGACTAAGACAACTAGACACAGTACTAGCTGGGATCCAACTTAGGTCAGCCTTGAGGTGCCCTCCCCCACCACTCCAAGCCATCTCGACAGCCCTATTTCTTCAGTCTTATGAGCCCCCTTCCTACCCACAGAAAGGATTGTTCCACGGTAGAGCAAATAGCTTCACAACAATGGAAACACAAAGGTGGGGTACCTGTTCAGATCCGGGATTTGGATGGAAAAATCAAAGTTTGCCATTGTTCTATGTGAGGGGAAGAGAAGAGTCATCCCACAGCTCTGACGTTTTGGATCCAAGCAGCTTAAAGGATGGAGTCACCATTTACAGAACAGTAAGGAGATGAAGAAGCATAGGTTGATATCTTAGTTAGGGCTTCCATTGCTGCAAAGAGACACCATGACCAAGGCAGCTCTTATAAAGGACATTTATAATTCGGGCTGGCTTACAGGTTCAGAAGTTCAGTCTATCATCTTCAAGGCAGGAAACATGGCAGTGTCCAGGCAGGCATGTCACTGGGGAAATCGCTGAGAATTCTACATCTTGTTCCAAAGGCAAACAGAAGACTGACTCCCCTTGGCTAGGAGGACTGTCTCCAAGCACACCTCCCACAATGACACAATTCCTCCAACAAGGCCACACCCACTCCAACAAGGCCACACCCACTCCAACAAGGCCACACCTCCTAATAGTGCCACTCCCTGGGCCAAGCATATTCAAACCACCACACACACAGCAATAGCAGCAGCAGAAATAACAACAACAACAACATATCCTCTTCTTGTTAACAGGGTACTTTTCTGAAACAAAACTCACCATTTCTGACTAGCCCTAAAGCTAAACCAAATGGGCTAGTTATACATAAACCATCTGTAACTCCTGTTCCAGGGTATCTGGCGCCCTCTTCTGGCCTCCATGGGCCCTGCACACACAGGATGCACAGACATACACCTATGCACATAAAAATAATGAATAAACAAATCTTGATTTTTAAAATACCTAGCTGGACAGGACTTCCTTGGTCTAGGAAAAGTTATATGTTATGAAATGCCCCCGTCCCTAACAACCAGGCAACACCCAAATAGCACAACTTATTGTGAAAATTAATTCAGGGAGATTTAGCTTCATAAAATAAATACTTGACCTGGGAGGAGTGGGAGAGGGGCAGGTGTTTCATTGTTGTTTTGCGTGGGCTGGTTTTGTTTTGCCACTGATGAAATTCTAGGTTCACCGAGTCCCAGGTCAGGTGCATTATTTAACAGCACAAGAGGAAGAAACTGCAAGCACGCATAAGCCACACATGAATCCATCAGATGACAAGGTCTAAGGACATTTTGGCAAGTACTATAAAACAGTGCCCTCTGGTGTTAAGGTCGTACCTATTTTTAACAAAGCAGAAGGGGAAGAGAAGAGACTCATTTTGAGGTCCAGAAACCCTTAGCATCAGGGGCTTCTGTTTCCAACTTGTAAAAAAATGGGAGCACAAAACTCCACTGGATTTTAGTAGCCGGCATAGGGGGCTCCTTCACTGCAAAGCCTGAAAGACAAAAGTCAGGCTATTTCACGCTGTCTCAGCCAACAAGAGTGTTGTGGTCTTTTATAAATAAATGTGGAGTGGGCATATATTGGTGGGGGTGCTTCTATATGGAGGCCGGAGTCTGAGACATCTGATATTCTCAGTCACTGCCCACCTTATATTTTGAGAGAAGGTCTTGAATGGAACTGGGGCTCACCAGTTTGGCTCAGCTGGCTAGCCATGGATTTCTGGAGATCCGCCAGTCTTTGCCTCTCCAGCGCTGAGATTATAAAAGTGGGTGATGCTCTCTCAGTGTAGACGCCGGAGATCCAAATTCAGGCCCCTGTGCCTCCACAGCAAGTACTTTCCCCAGGGAGCCATCTCCACAGCCGTCACACAATACGGTTTGAAGCACAAACTACAGTGACTGAGCGAGAATTCTCCGGGCTGACAGTGAACTGAATACGTCTTAAAACCCTGTTAGCTTCAGGCATCCACAGTAGGCTTACTTTCTCTCACATAGCCTCTCCACTCAGCATCGGGGTCACAGTTACAGTTCAGTTCAAAGTAGGGATTTATCCAGTGGTGCATGCATTTGGAAGGCTGACCAAACCATGGTGAAGGTTAGCCTGAGCTACATGCCCTGTCTGTCTCAGTTAGGGTTTTACTGCTGTGAACAGACACCATGACCAAGGCAACTTTTATAAAGGGCAATATTTAACTGGGGCTGGCTTACAAGTTCTGAGGTTCAGTCCATTATCATCAAGGTAAAAGCATGGGAGCATCCAGGCAGACACGGGGCTGGAGGAGCTGAGAGTTCCACCTCTTGTTCCAAAAGCAGCTAGGAGAAGACTAGCTTCCAGGCAGCTAGGATGAGGGTCTTAAAGCCCACACCCACAATGACACACCTACTCTAACAAAGTCATACCTCCTAAGTGTACTACTCCCTGGGCCAAGCATACACAAACCATCACACTATCTCAAAAAAAAAAAAGTGAAAGATGGCTCAACCGGTAAAACAGGTAAAGGCACTTTTCATGTAAGCGTGATGGCCTGAGTTTAATCTCTGGAACCACAAAGGAGGGAGAGAGAGAACCAACTCCTGAAAGCTGTTTTCTGACTTCTGCATGTGGCGTGTATTCCCACACGTGTGTGTGGACACACACAAAAAGTAAGTGTCTTAGTTATGGTTTCTACTGCTGTAAAGAGACCCCATGACCATAGCAACTCTTATAAAAGAAAGCATTTAATTGGGGCTGGCTTACATTTCAGAGGTCTAGTCCACTGTCTTCATGGTGGGAAACATGATGGCACAAAAAGTCATGGTGCAGGCAGAGAGAGAGATACGGGGCCTGATTTGAGCGTCTGAGACCTCAAAGCCCGCCCTCAGTGACACACTTCCTCCAACGAGGCCACACCTCCTCCAACAAGGCCACACCCCCTCCAACAAGGCCACACCTCCTCCAACCGGCCACATCTCATAGTGCCACTCCCTATGGGCCTATGGGGTTCACTTTCATTCAAACCACTGCAATGACTAAAATAAATTTAAAGTTTTTAAATTTTAAAAAAAGAAACAAAGGAATTTCCCTAAGGGGTAACCAGTTAGTGAAATACAGTGGGCAGCCTCCTATGCAATAGTGGCTAGGCCAAACTTACAATGCCCCTGCCACCATCTTGGCATACCCAGCTCCCCGTATGACCTTCAGATACCTCTCTAGGTTCATCTGACCCCACACCTATGGCACCATTTCCCAGCTCATGCCATCTTCATCTCCGGTACCTCGGCAGTGGCCCCAGCCTCCCTCTCTGTGAACCAGCAGGCCCTGCACCTGAATTGAGATCCAAAGCCAAAGCTTCTACAGAGGTCAAAGCAGTGCAGACGCCTGCTCCTCCTCCCAGCGATGGAACTTTCCAAGCCCGTCTACCTCCCTGCCGCTGTGCCAATCCCTAACCCAAGCCACAGCCTTCTGAGTTCCCCCCATCTAAGGAAAGCATGTGGGCAACCTTCTTCTCAGAGCTTTGAAAGCATTCGCCACGTCGTGTGGAAAGCCAAAGCACAATGAAATAATGGGAAATCAAGGTAGGTGGTTATAATTTTAGTTTATCATCATTATTATGGTTGTTGCCACTGTTGGTGTTGTGTTGTTTTTACTGTGTGGCCCTGGCTGGCCTGGAACTCACAGAGATCCTCCTGCCTCTGCCTCCTGAGCGTGGGATTAAAGGCATGTGCCGCCACATCCAGCCCTCTTTCTTCAATACATTGCCCAGCTCATGGTGTCTTATCACAGCAACAGGAAAGTGACCGATACACCTCCACTCCAACATCCATCACCTGTTGTGGGAGAGAATCATTCAGACTTCCTGTGGCTAGTCTGAAGTACATACCAGATCACAGTTCAGCTGCCCTGTTACACAACGGAATGCCAGAACTTACTCTAAGTGTGTGACCTTGTACCCACTGACCAACCTCTTCACAGCGATAGCGTCTGTGGGTGTTGGAGGAGGGTCTTTTGAGTTTATTTCGTTTCATCTTAAGGAATTTTAGAGATGCAGTGTAGTTAGTTCTAAGATAGGGCTCATGCATCCTTAACATGTACACATCCCCAGCAAAGGAGGAAAAAGAGAAAAGACGGGGGCGTCAGGGAGGAAAGGAAGGAGAGGAGGGGATGGAGAAAAGAGGGAAGGAACGGAGAAAGAGAAGAAATACTTTTAGAGGTGCAGCATAAAGCCAGGTGTGGTGGCGCATGCCTTTAATCCCCACCCTGAGGAGGCAGAGGCAGGCAGATCAAGGCCACGAGTTCAAGGCCAACCTGGTCTACATAGCACATTCCAAGCCAATCAGGGCTACACAGTGAGATCTTGTCTCACAAAAAGGAAAAAAAAAAAAAAAAAGAAGAAGAAAAGTGATATAAAATATCTTGTCTTGAGCCTGGAGACATGGCTCCATAGTTAAGAGCAATTGCCAGTTCGCAGCACACACAAATCAGGCAGCTCCAAACCTTTGGTAACTCCAGCTCGAGGAATCCAGTGCCCTCTCCTGGCCTCCTGTCTAACAGACGACTGACGAGCCATCCCAGGGAGATTATCAACTGGGTCTGTGTGAGTGAAGAAACTCCTGTTAAATTAGGATTTACTACAAGTAGGCACAAAGCAGTAGTCTTCCCTGTGGGCTCAGCTGTAGCCCTCGAGGTCCAGCGAGCGTGGTTATGCAGGCTGATCAGAGCAATGGCAGGGAAGCAAAGCTCATCATGGCTAAAAGGAGCCTGGTAGCTAATTTTAGGAACCTGGGTAAGGAGCATGACAGCAGTAAGCGGGGACATGAGAAGAAGCCCTAGCTCTGACATAGAATCCAGGAGACGTCATCAGGATTGGGCCCACCGCAGGCAGAATGAGTTTGAAGAAGGATGCAGACAGAGTTGTAAGTCTGTGAGTACTGACCTTGGCTTATGATGGTTAGACTGTCAACCTGTCAGGCTCAAGAATCAAGTAGAAGACACATCTCTGGGGATGACTGTGATACGTGCGGGTTCCTTGACTATATTAAGTGACGTTGAGGGTGCCTACCCTGAATGTGAGGGGTGCCCTTCTTTGGGATCCCAGACTGAATAAAAAGGAGAAAGCAATTGGGGCTCCAGCATTCCCTTCCCTCTGCTTCCTGACCATGGTTGCTATGTGACCATCAGCCCAGACCCCTACCACCGTACTTCTCTGCTATGATGGGCTGTACATTCAAACTGAAGCAAAAGAAACCCCTTTTCTCTAAAAAGAAGGTTCTGCTCTGTCTAGTAGCATCACCCTGGGGACCGAGTCCTTAAACACACCAGTCTGTGGGGACAAATAAGATCAAGCCACAGCAGTGTGTTTTACAGATCTATTTCAATTTTCTGTGGACTGATTAGCCATAAGAAATAAGGGAGGTGTGAGCGTGTGTGTGTGTGTGTGTGTGTTTATGTATGTGTGTACGTAAGTATGTGTATTTTCTGTATGTGTATGTATATATGTGTGTGCACATGCGTGCGTGTATATTTATGTGTGTATGTGTGTGTATGTATGTGTGTTTATGTATGTGTGTACATATGCATGTGTATTTTTTATGTGTGTATATGTGTGTGTGTGCGCATGCGTGCACGTATATTTGTGTGTGTGTGTGTGTGTGTGTGTGTGTGTGTGTTATTTAAGTGGCTGACTTAGGTTCATCTGTTGCTAGAATTCTTTCCCAGGGGGAGAGGTAAGCAACGGTCTACCCCTCCTCCTAAGATCTCAATGGCAAACCAAGAACCAAGGGGCCATTCAACCAAAGTTCACTCTGGGGAATTGATGAGTTTATCAGGTTTATTGACAGAGCAATGAATGAAGGGTTATGGATAGGAGCATGGGTGACCTCAAATCAGCCATATTGGAAGCTCTGCAACCAACATGGGTGATTGATAACTCCCACAAGCCTGTATAGATGGGCTCCCCAAGCCCATCTTTTTCTACCTATATCTTCTAGCCCTTCACAGAGCCCCTGAGGCCATGTGCAGTTTGAGTGGGATTGCCTATAACTGTTTAGGAGGGGTGGCTGGATTCTTGGGTGAGGGCCCCATTCCCTTCTCAACCCCCCTCCTTCTGAGGGAAGGTCAGAAGTCAGCAAGCAAAACTATGAAGATCTTCCATGAGCAAGTCCAGCAGAACTCTTGAGAATAGTCCTTACAACATCCCCTAATCTGTGGAGTGAAATAATTCATACTTACTGGGACTAAAAAGAAATTGTTCTCCCGCAAAAAACTGTTCTCCCTCTATAAGTAAAACACCTTCCTGAGTGAATGGCTTCTGAAATAGTCAGAGATGTTCTGTGAACCCTCGCCGGTGAAATACCCCAAACTGGAGGAGATTATATAAGACAAACAAATAATAATTTTAAATCTCTGAAACTGGGATCTAGAGAGACAGCTCAGTGCTAAAGAGTGCATATTGTTCTTGCAGAGGAACCAAGTTCAGTTCCCAGAACCCTCTTTAAGTGACTCACAATCAGTAACACCAGCTCCAGTGGACCCAATGCCTCTTCTAGTCTCTCTGGGTACTGCACATGCACAAACCCACACACAGATGCACACCTACACATAACTTAAAATGATAAACAATAAATCTTTAGTGACTCCATGAGCTTTAAAAAGAAAATTGTCCCATAGGTACTAGGCAAACAAAATAGCATTCAAAAATTGCATGGTCTCAGTAAAAACATTCAGAATTTATGTTCTTTGAGATATAATATATTCTCCTTCTCAGCCCTCGACTTACCTGTGTCTATAGTCCTAGTCCAGCACGGGCAGCCAAGATGCCCACAGTCCTCCTCTCACAGCTCACAGTTATGACTGTTGTCTCTCCCCAGAATGGGCGGAACACCAGTGTCTCTCGTTTCCTGACCATGGATCCATCTTACAGAACTTCTCTTCTAAGCATGGGTAATGAGGAAGGCTTAAGTCCTCACCCCTAGGGCAGACTCTTCCCAGGGCACGGTGAGTCACAGACACTGTGCACAGAGCTGGGAAGATGGCTCAGTTGGTAACATACCTGCCACATAAGCTTGAGGACCTGAGTTTAGATTCCCAGAGCATAGGGGGAAAGACTAGAATAGAGGCACATATATTATTTACCTGTAATCCAGCACTAGTAAAGGGGGGACAGAGACAAAAAGATCCCTCAGTCTCATTGACCATTTAGTCCAGAATCTGTGAGCTTTAGGTTCAGCAAGAGACCCTGACTCAAAAATAAAGGTAGAGAGTGATCCAGGAAAGACATATAAAACCAATCTCTAACCTCTGCACACACACACACACACAACAGATAGAGAAAGAGCACACACACACAACAACAGATAGAGAGAAAGAGAGGGAGAGAAGAAGGGGAGGGGTGAGACAGTGAGAGAGAGAGACAGAGAGAGAGAGAGAGAGAGAGAGACAGAGAGAGAGAGACAGAGAGACAGAGAGAAAATGAGAATATTAGGCACAAAACCCCTGGACCCAGTATGCTCACAGGGACCCTGTGCCAGAAGAGGTAAGGTGAACTATCAGAAGCCACCATTCCCTTCAGTGCCCTCTTCCGCCGAGAGCAGTGATGTCACTCACAAGTGTGGGTCACCAGTGCTGTGCACATGCCTGTGATCCCAACACTTGGGAGACAGAGGCAGGAAGATCATGACTTTGAGGCCAGTCAGGTCTACCAAGTGAATGAATTTGCCTGGTCTACACAGCAAGACCTCCATCTCAAAATCAAAAGTGGCCAGCGTCCACCTCAGAACAATAAGAGATTATGCCTAGCAGAGACCAGGGCAGAAACAGAGGCCTCCAATCTTCTCCCCGAGAACTGCTCAATTCAAACTGAAGTAAGCACGCAGGGCCATTCAAACCCAAGTGTGTTTTTGAAGCAATGGACGTTTTGATGTTACACAATCAGGAGGGGGCTGACGGCCTTGAGTGCAGCAGACAAATAATAAACCAGTAGGATTTTAGTAAAGAGAAGAACCAGGGAAAAGGCAGCTGAGAATCCTACTGAGGCCTGACCAAACCTCCAAGACTGGCCTCTGAGACTAGTCTTTAAAGACTATTGATTTTAATTAGAACAGAACGTGTAACAATTTATATCCCCGGGACTATCACAAACAACAGAGCAATCTCTACCATTAGTAGAAACTGTCAATGCTGCCAACACAGACAGATCCTTGTGGCATAGATTTGTAATATCAGTACTTGGCCATGGAGTCAAGATGATCAGGGGTTCAAGGCCAGCCTCAACTATATAATGAGTTCTGGACCAGCCTGGGCTACATGAGATACTATCTCCAAGCAAAAAAAGCAAGGAAAGGAATCATATCTGCTCTCTTGTCTCCCTAAAGCATCCTTGCTTTGCCTGTTGGGTGCATTTGAGGGTGTGCCACACTTCCGGGAGTCCTTACTTATTTTCTCTGCCCTTCCCTCCCTGTTGTTCACCTGATGCCTTCTTCCTCGGTATGCCTTCGAGTTAGCTGACCCTCCCTTCTCCAGCTCAGTGCTACCACAGAGATGCTGTGCTGAAACTCATCGCTGTCGTTTTCAACTCTAAAGTTTCTATTGTCCCTCTCTATTAATAGTTTTCTCTCTGAACCAATCACGTCTGATTTAATGATACATTTGCCCAAATAAACTCTTCCTTCTATCCATTGCTTTGGTCAAGGTATTTTATCATTGGAATAGACAAGTGACTAATACAGAGCCAAAAGGTTGAAAACAAGCCAAATACCCACCCACAGGACCGCCCACCAACAGGACCGCCCACCAGCAGGACCGCCCATCAGCAGGACCGCCCACCAGCAGGACCGCCCACCGACAGGATCACCGGATAAACTAAATGCCCTAGTTAGTGTCAGCTGTCAACAAGGCACAACCAGAGTCATCTGAGGGAACCTCAACTAGGGTATCACCCAGATCAGACTGGCTTGTGGCCAGATCTGTGGGGAACTGTCTTGATTGTTGATTGGCGTGGGACTCTGCAGCCCACTGTGGCAGAGTGGGCCTCAGTTATCTGAGAATGGAAGCTGAACATGAGCCAGGGAGAGAGAAAACCAGTGAGCATCATCTCTCCGTGGTCCTACCTTCAGGTGCCTGCCTTGCATTCCTGCCAGACTTCCCTCAAAGATGGACTGTGATTTAGCGTGAACCAAATAAACCGTTTCCTCCAAAGTCGCTTTCCGCTGTAGTTATTGTCGGAGCAGCAGAAACGCAACCGCTAGGGAAAATCTGTATATGGGGATATCATTTGAACACAAGATGAAAATGGTACGCATACAAACCACAGCACAGATGAACCTTAAAAGCTGCAAGCTAAACAAAAAATGTCTGTCACAGTGAGTCACATTCTGTGATTCCATCCATATAAAACACTCAGAGCAGGAAATCCAGAGTCATAAAGTAGATAGTGATAGCCAAAGGGCAAACCGTTTCATTCTGAGGCGATAAAAATGTTCCACAATTGTCTATTGTCACAGTTGCACACATCCATAAACACACGAAAAAAAGATCACTGAGTGCTATACACCTTTAAGTAGGCCAAATCACTAAGTTATAGAACTAGATCGTCATAAACTTTTATTTTTTTCTTTTAAGATAGAGTCTTGTTATGTAGTCTAAGTTGACCTGAACTTTCCAACTCCTGATTCGTATCCCAAGTGCTGTCAGGGGAGTCATAAGGATCAAGAGTCCTAAGTCATCTTCAGCCATATAAGATCAAGGCCACTGAGCCACATGCGACCCATTCCCAAAGAATAAAACAAAATCACCAAATCCGATACGAAAAGTTTAAATAAGGGACTGAAGAGATGGCTCACCATTAAGAGCACATGGCTGCTCTTCCAGAGGACCTAGATTCCATTCCCAGCCCCAACGTGATAGCTAACCACCATCTTGAACTACAGTTCCAGGGGATATGACACCCTCTTCTGACTTCTGAGGTCACCAGACATGCATGTGATATGCAAACATACATGCAGGCAAAACACCCATGCACACTAACAAAGCAAAAGGTCAAATAAGAAAACAATGGTCTTTTTTTTTTTTTTTTTTTTTTTTGTTTGGTTTTCGAGACAGGGTTTCTCTGTGTAGCCCGGGCTGGCCTGGAACTCACTCTGTAGACCAGGCTGGCCTTGAACTCAGAAATCTGCCTGCCTCTGCCTCCCAAGTGCTGGGATTAAAGGCATGTGCCACCACTGCCCGGCTTAATCATGCTTTTCAAAAAGCTTATAAACACAAAGGTAATTGCTGTAAGAGAAAAAAAAAAATCTACCTTAGATCTAGGAGATGGCTCACTGGGTAAAGGCACTTGTGGCAGTGCACCTGAATTCAATCCCCAGAAAGCAAGTAAAAAGCCATACAATATCTCCTGTCTGTAATCCCGGCATTGCTGTGCAGAAAGAGCAGCACAGGCAGGAAACTCCCAGAAGCCCCTGGGGCCAGAGAGCCTGGAGGACACAACACAGAGATAGAAAACAACAGCTTGGAAGTTAGAACCAACGTCTGAAAATTGTCCTTTGACCTCCACACAAGTCCAATGGCAAGTACACATCTGCAACTCAGGCATACCTACACAAACGCACACGGAAAGTTTCTAATTAATTAATTAGCTAATCAAAAAACGTAGCTGGTCTTTGCTGCTCTGTGGGTTCTTCTTTTTCTCACTCTTTATCGGCCCCCTTCATCCCCTGACGCGAGATAGGAGAGACAGAAGAATAGAGGGGGAGGGGAAAGAGGGAGGAAGGGAGGCAGAGAGAGAGACCTGAATCTAATTTCCTTCCTTTTGTTTTTTCTTTGATCACAACTACTAACAAACCATAACCAAACTCCCTAACCGACTAACAACCACCCACATCTCGCTGGGCTCTCGTTTTATATACCCTCCGAAAAGTTCCCAGAATTCCAAACACCACGCAATCTCAGAAACTATCTGCAGCTGGGAAAATCATGCCTCTGCTAGAGCATGAGGTAAATCAGGGTCAGCTGCTGTGCACAATCTGAAGCAGCCCCACATCTCCACACTTGGGATTAAAACAAAAACATATTCTTATAATATTTCTGTTTTTTTTTTTTTTTTAAGAAACCAAAATTCCAGAATTCTCAAAATGTCACTACAAAAAAAAAAATCCATCTTCCTAAATAAGTTTAGAAAATATAAGAACAAAGAAAATATAAAAACTAGATATGGGGGCTAGAGAGATGACTCAGTGGTTAAGAGCACTGACTGCTCTTCCAGAGGTCCTGAGTTCAATTCCCAGCAACCACATGGTGGCTCACAACCATCTGTAATGGGATCTGATGCCCTCTTCTGGTGTGTCTGAAACAGCAAATAGTGTACTCATATACAATAAATAAATCTTAAAAAAAAAAAAAAAAAAAAAAAAACCAAACTAGATATGGAAGGTGTGATGGTTTGTATATGCTTGGCCCAGAGAGTGGCACTATTTGGAGGTGTGGCCTTGTTGGAGTAGGTGTGTCACTGTGAATGTGGGTTTGAGACCCTCACCCTAGCTGCCTGGAAATCAGTCTTCCACTAGTAGCCTTCAAATGAAGATGTAGAACTCTCAGCTCCTCCTGCACCACGTCTGCCTGGATGCTGCCATGCTCCTTGATGGTAATGGACTGGACCTCTGAACCTGTAAGCCAGCCCCAATTAAATGTTGTCCTTATAAGAGTTGCCTTGGTCATGGTGTCTGCTCACAGCAATGAAACCCTAACTAAGACAGAGGGATGTAGCTCAATTGGCTGAGTGCTTGCCTTACTGTGTCTTAGTTAGGGTTTCTATTGCTGTGGAAAAGACACCATGGCCATGGCAACTGTTGTAAAGGAACACATTTATTTGAGACTGGCTTACAGTTCAGAGGTTTAGTCCATTGTCGTCATAGCGGGAGGCATGGAGGCACGAAGGCAGACACAGTGCTGGAGAGGTAGCTGAGAGTTCTACATCTGGATAGGCGGGCAGAAAGGGAGAGTGACACTGGCCTAGCTTGAGCTCCTGAAACCTCAAAGCCCACCCCCACCCCACCACCCCCACCCACCACCCGTGACATACTTCCTCCAGCAAGGCCACACCTTCTCCAACAAGGCCACACCCACACCATAAGGCTACACCTCCAATAGTGTCACTCCCTGTGAGTCAAATGCCCACATTCAACCCAACACCTAGCATGTTAAAAGCCCTGGTTTGAGCCCCAGCACCACATAAACCAGGTGTAGTGATTTGTCCCTAGAATTCCAGCAGGTGGAATGGGAGTTCAAGGCCATTCTCAGCTACATAGTGAGTTCAAAGCCAACCTCTTCTGGTCTCTCTGGGCACCTCACAAGTGTGCACATACATAGACACATGTACATGAATTTTTATTATATTATATTTTATTATATTATAAAATCTTTTAAGAGAATGCATGCTCTCTGTCTGGAACATCTATTATAAGCGGGGTTCAGGAACAAGTAAACTTGAAAAAAATAAAAGGTATTTGACATGCATTTATACATTCTTTTGCATGTATGAAATAGTACATCAGAGGAATATAAATAATAGCTTCATGAAAGCGCTTTACTGAATAGAGATTGTGAGTTGCTGGGAGGCTATGCCAGCCCTCCCCACCTCAGGACAAGGCTGCTTTTGCTTCACAGCAGGCTGAGCTCAGAGCAAAGCCACTGCTGTCTCCAAGTGGGGCCCTTATCTCCTCGGAAAGAGTTGAATGTAAGAGCCCAAAAATGCAAACACCTGTTTAGGACAGACAGGTGGTCCTGTGGCGCCACGTCTGACTCAAGACAAGACCATCACTGCCGCAAGGGTAGGCTGTTGTTAGGCATGATAAGGCCCAACTGCAGTCATTCAAGGACATCATGACATTGAAACAGTGCCTGACTTTGCTAGTAGAAACCAAAAAAAAAAAAAAAAAAATTAGCAACCCCTTAGGCTAGCAAGGTAGCTCAGTGGGTGTAGGTGTTCTCTGCAAAGCCTGGTGACCTGAGTTTAATCCCCAAAATCCATATGCCAGGAGAGAATGAACTCCCACAAACTGTCCTTTGACCTCCACACAGGTGATTTGACATGTGTGCATGTGCACACAACACACACACACACAAACATACACCCGCGTGAACGCGCACAAATGTAATTTAAAATTATACTACAGCAAGTTTCTCACCACCGATTGCCCACTACATATTGCAGTGTGTTCTGCCTTCCATCCTTGGCAAATCCACTCACAGCCCGTGTCTCACTGGCCTGTCAGCACCATCCCGGATACAGCAAAGGTGATGCTCTCAAGGTGAGGATACAGCTCAAGAGGAGAGTCATTTCCCAGGATAGACAAGACCCTAGTTTGATCTCCAATATCGCTCAAAAAAAAAAACAGGAGAATCTTGATGCTGGAGAGATGGGTCAGCAGTTAAGAGCATTTGATGCTCTTGCTGAGGACCTGGGTTTGGTCCCCGCCCTCCCTCTTGTCCCGTACCCACAGCAGGTGGTTCCCAACCACCTGTAACTCCAGATCTAGGGAAGCCAGGGTCCTCTTGCCTCCAAGAACACCTATACATTCATGGTCCGCGTAAGCCCATACAGCCTCACGCACACGTAAACAATAAACATTTTTTAAAAAATACATGAGACGGACTAGAGAGATGACTTGGCAGTTAAAAGCATTTGCTGCTCTTCCAGAGGACCCCGATTCAATTCCCAGCAACCACATGGCAGCTCACAACCATCTGTAACACCAGTCCCAGGGCTCCACTGCAATCACATAGTGTGCAAACACACACGCAGGCAAAACATCATTCACACAAAGTAATAAAAAATCCACCTTTTAAAACAATTAGATGGGGAAGGATATGCTATAGGTAAATACGGCAGCACAAAGGACTCACAGTTTACTCTTCTCAGCCAACAGTAGCCGCATTCATTTTCTGAAACACATGTATCTCTCTACAAACCTCCACACATTTAAAATTGAGTTTTCTCTTTTGAAGTACAGCTCCAAGCAACTACAAGTTTCCATCCCTCTAACCCGAGGCAGCGGTTGCTTTTAACTTCTATCTTTTATTTAAAAAACTTAATTGGAAGTTTTTGTAGCCAGAAGGAGCACTTCAAAGGAAGGGGGAAAAAAAAATCCCAAAAATTAATACTTTATGTCAGGTTAGTAGGGAGAGAAACAAAGATTGCAGACATGAGGAGTTACTGGTACAGAAGAAATCCGAAGAGAGGAGAAAGACTGGGGTGGACTCAAGAAAGACAGAAAATGAAAAAACATATTTTAAGTGGAGTGATATTTCCCCTACTCTGAACAGAGGAAGACAACACAAGGCTTCCAGCAGTATTTGTAATGTCTCACATAGATAGCCCAAAGGCCCTGAGTTCAAATCCCTACACCCTGCCCAGTCGTTTGCCTCATTCACAACTTACCTATCCAGGGACCACAGCTCTTCCCAGACATCCTGCCATTGTAGATTCTATTTTTCTTAACATTTTTATTCATTCTCATTTCCTTTATAAAATATTTATTTTATTGTCTTGTGTGTGTGTGTGTGTGTGGTGTACGCTCGAGTATGCAAGTGCCTGCAAAAGCCAGAGAGAGTGGAGAGTTACTGTCTATAACTCCACGTCCCCTGGAGCTGGAGTTACAGGCAGTCATGAGCCACCCAACATGGGTGTTAGTTAGAAACTAAGCTCTGGCTCTTTGCAAAGCAATGCAGACTTTGAGGCATCTCTGGGGTCCTGGCTGCTTCAGATCAGGGCATTCTCTGTATCCACAGCCCCTCTACAGCCTTTCTGCTCATTGTGAGTGTCCCGGTTTGGTTCTCTGTTCCTGTGATGAAACACTGTCCACAACAAACTTGGGAAGGAATAATTGATTTGGTTCACACTTTCCAGGCACAGTGCATCACTGAGGGAAGTCAGGACAGGAAATCAAGGCAGGGACCGGGAGGCGGGACTTAAACAGAGACCATGGAAGAACTCTTCTGATTACTAGTTTGTTCTCAATGGCTTCCTCTGTCTGCTTTCTTATACAGCCCCAGGACCATCAGCCCAGGAGTGGGGCCACTCACCGTGGGTGGGGCCTCCAACAATAATCCCTCATCGAGAAGATGCCCCAGAGACTTGCCTATAGGCCAAGCTGATGGAAGTGTATTCTCTGTTGTTCTCAAATGACTCGAGCTGGTGTCAGTCAAGCTGAAAAAAAATAAAATAACCTAACCTCACATCCGCTATATTTGAGACTCTGGATTGAACCCCTAACACTGCCTATATGGATGTCTGTGTATATGTGTGTGTGTCAGTCACACTACAAATAGGGCTGTAGAGAGGGAGCTCAAGGACTGAGTCCTAAGTCTGCTAATATTTAGGCGGGAAGATAAGGAACAGCAACAAAAGAGACCGGGGAAGGCTCACACAATGAGGAAGCACCCCGTGGGTGTTAGCCCAAACCTGAGGTTTTGTTCAGAGCTCGAGGAAGAAAAGAATGCAGGCTGGCTAAGAAAGATAAGGCAAGAGAAAGGACCACCAGGGGCTAAAATCCAAACCACATACATTCCAGAAAGAAGACGACAGCAGGATATGAAAAAGTGTGGCTGTCACCCCAGTTCTGGAGGCTGAGGCAGGACTGATGAGTTTAAGGCAAACCTGGGCTATGCTGTGAGACTATCTCCACATAAGAACTTGCTCAGTCTCTCAAAAAGACTCTGCAGAAAGTGGAAACGTAAAAGGAAGCCGTCACCGGAGAAGGACAAAGGACAGCACTTTTCCAATCCCAAAATGATGATGATATTCTAGCAAACACGTATACAGAGGGGAGTGAGTCAGTCGACAGGGAAACTTGGGTGGAACAAAGACCTGCGGAATGTCATTCAAGAGGGGAAAAGAAAAGAGGACGGGGTGTGGGAACCCAAGGATTTGCCTCAGAACACAGGTGCCTCCGAGCCAATAGGAGGAAAAAGTGAGATGCTCGTGGGAAGGAGGGGCGAGTACTTCAGTGTGGAGTTATTATGGTGGTAAGAGAGGCCTGTCACGATTCAGAAAAAGTCAAGTTGTTAAAGAGAAACCCACTGGTGGGATAAGGAGGTCTGCCCTTGTTATTCCAGCACTCAGGAATCTGGGGCAGGAGGATGACCATGAGTTCAAAGCCAGCCTAGGCTACACATTGAATCTCTAACTCAAAAAAGAAAAAGAAAGAAAGAAAGAAAGAGAGAGAGAGAGAAAGAGAGAGAGAGAGAGAGAGAGAGAGAGAGAGAGAGAGAGAGAGAGAGAAGAGAGAAAGGAAGGAAGGAAGGAAGGAAGGAAGGAAGGAAGGAAGGAAGGAAGGAAGGAAGGAAGGAAGGAAGGAAGGAAGGAGGGCTGGCTGGAAAGATGGCTCAAAGATTAAAAATTCTCTTGCAGAGAAAGCGAATTTAGATGCCGGGCAGTGGTGGCACACGCCTTTAATCCCAGCACTTGGGAGGCAGAGGCAGGCAGATTTCTGAGTTCAAGGCCAGCCTGCTCTACAGAGTGAGTTCCAGGACAGTCAGGACTACACAGAGAAACCCTGCCTTGAAAAACCTAAAAAGAAAAATTGAGAATGCGAATTTAGCACCTAGCATGTAACACTTTAGAGGATCTGATGCTTTTTTCTAGCCTCTGTGGGAACTGGTACATACGTATATGAATATGTCTGTCTGTCTGTCTGTCTGTCTGTGTGTATGAGTCTGTGTGTCCGTGTGTCCATGTGTGTGTCTGCGTCTCTGCATGCACACACATTATTAAAACTATGTCTAAATACAGAACCAGGGAGGTGGCTCAGGAGTCAAGGCTCCTGCCATCAAGCCTGGTGACCTCAGTTTGACCCCACAGGACTCCCATGATGAAGAACCAGCTCCCACAAGTTGTCCCCCGACCCCCACTTGAGTACTATGGAATATGCACTCCTGCATATACAATTTGTAAGTGTAATTTCAAAAATGTTAATAAAGAAGTATTAAAAATAACCAAAGAAGTCTATAGTTGTCTTCTTCCGACTAGGCATCCGGAGAAGCTCTGGCCATTCTTAGGACCTGCTGCTCTCTGCATACTGATAAAGCCTGGTCTTAGGCATCTGTGCGTTATACTCAGTAGAGACACTTAATCGCAACCGTGAGGAAACAGAAGTGACAAACACCACATAGAGTCATCACGCTGTTCGCCCACTGCCTCTGCTCTCTAGTGCATAGTTGTCGAGCGACGTGTACTAAGAGTATTCTTATACACAGTAACAAGCCACTGTGTAAAGAATCTGGTCCTTTTCAGGATGAATAATGTGTGAGTGAAACCATGTCTCAACTTCATAAAGTGAACTAGGGTCAGAACTATAATTTAAGATTTAATTTTTTTATTTGTGTGTGTGTGTGTGTGTGTGTGTTCACAGTATTTCCAAATACTAAGTGTCCCTCCTCCACCTCCACAGGAATGAACTCATTCTAATGAAGAAGGAAGCCCAGAGAGCACTGCCCATAGCTCCTCCACATCCAGAGCACAGAAGCCAGCTGCAGACTGCGATGACCCTCCATTCCCATTCCCAAGTCTTCCACATTCCAGACTCTGCAATGGACTATGTCTCCATGCACAGCCACTGGCTCTGACAACAGAGATGGTCTGTGGGAATCAAATCACTATTAAATGATTACAGCAAGCTCAAGGATGCTGGGAATCCCACTGTGGAGGACAAAGGAGCAGCAAACAGGAGGACCTGCCACAGATCTGTATTTGTGGACAGAGAGGGACGAGCTTACAATGTATCAAATGTTCAGATTACAGGCGTTTCCATCCATAAGTTTGTCATCAAGAAAAATATCCTTAGAAATGATGTAACTAGCCGGGCTGTGGTGGCGCACGCCTTTAATCCCAGCACTTGGGAGGCAGAGGCAGGCGGATTTCTGAGTTCGAGGCCAGCCTGGTCTACCAAGTGAGTTCCAGGACAGCCAGGGCTACACAGAGAAACCCTGTCTCGAAAAAAACCAAAAAAAAAAAAAAAAAAAAAAAAGAAATGATGTAACTATATTATAATCTCAAAAAAATAAAAGAAGGGCTGGAGAGATGGCTCAGCAGTTAAGAGCACTGACTGCTTTTCCAGAGGTCCTGATTCCCAGCAATCAAACGGTGGCTCACAACCATCTGTAATGGGATTTGATGCCCTCTTCTGGTGTGTCTAAAGACAGCTGCAGTGTACTCATATACATAAAAATAAATCTCGAACTCAGAGATCCGCCTGCCTCTGCCTCCCAAGTGCTGGGATTAAAGGCGTGCACCACCACCGCCCGGCTCACTCAAAATATTCTAAGCTAGAAAAAGAATAGAGAGGCCAGCCTGGTCTACAAAGTGAGTTCTAGGACAGCTAGGACTACACAGAGAAACCCTGTCTCGAAAAAACAAAACAAAACAAAAGAATAGAATCATAAAATGAAATTCTACCATATTATGACTACTTAAAACTCACCTCTTAAAAATGTATTTATTGAAAGTGAGCATGGCGGCACACATCTGTAATCCCAGCACTTGGGAGGCTGAGGCAGAAGGATTCCAAGTTAGAAGCCAGCCTGAACTACATAGTCATAAAATACACTATATGTGTTGCTTTCCTGTTGCTGTGGTAAGATACCACGATCAGAAGGAACTTTAAAGCTTATCTTGGCGTATGATTCCAGAGGGTTAGATTTCATAGTAACACAGCAGGCACGGCAGCATCCGGTTGGAGCAGGAAGCTGAAAAAAACACATCTTCAACCACACACAGAAAGTACAGAGAGCAAACGGGAAGTGTGGCAAGGCTACCACTCTCTAAGCCTGCTCCAAGGATGTACTTCCTCCAGTAAGGCTGCACCTCCTAAAAGTCCTACAACATCCCCTAAACAGCGCCACCAACAGGGGACTAAGTTCATATTCAGGAGCGTATGGGAGACATTCACTATTCTCACAATGGAAGGACATCAGACTTGTGGTCAGTGTCAGGACTGGCAGCCGGTGCCTTCACCCACCGATCCATCCCATCAGCCCCTAGCCATTATTTTTTCTTTTTTACTTTCTGTTTTGAAATGGGATCTTGCCGGCCAGCGGTGGCGCACCGCAGCAGTCGCCGTGCTCCAGAGTCGGAGGCCGCCTTCTGTATGTCAGTCTCTCCAGAGTTCGAATCCCCGCCTGTGCCTGTCAGTCAATCATGGGGGGGGGGGGGAAGAAATGGGATCTTGCTAAGTTTCCTAAGCCAGCCTTGAACTTGAGATCTGAGGCAGAGATAAATCACTGTGGGACCATGTTCCTATTACAAGTACACTGGCAACCTTTCTCAGTGGTTAAGACTACTGCTGCTCTTCCAGAGGTCCTGAGTTCAATTCCCAGTAACCACATGGTGGCTCACAACCATCTGTAACGGGATCTGATGCCCTCTTCTGGTGTCTGAAGACAGCCACAGTGTACTCCTATAAAAAAAAAAAATTAATAATTAATTAATTTAAAAAAAAGTTATCTGGGCATCACGGTACACACCTTTAACTTCAGAATTGGGGCGGTAGACACAGGAGGACCACAAGTTCAAGACCAAGGCCAACTATGTAAGACCTAATCATATACAGACAAAGGCATGGATGTGGCTCAGTGGTAAAGCCCTTGCCTAACATGTTCAAGGCGCAATCCCACTATTGTGGGAAAAAAATTGCTTTGTCTTTTGGAAGTTCTTTAATCCATGCTCCCTGTACTTTATGGATTTTGAAAAAGAAGGAAGTCCAAATACTCTTCCCAGTGTGGTCCTCAGGGCTGGACTTCCTGGCTGATCCCTATATGGTCAGCAGCCTCCTGTATATCTATGGCTGCCCCTGACCCTTGAATTGGTTTGCATGTGGACCTCATCATGGAGTTACCCAGAGACTAGTCTCTGTTTTTAATTGGACTTTTAGAAAGGAGTGTGATGCTGGGGGTAGAGTCTCAGTAAGTAACTCCGGCGGATTTCAAACTCATGATCTTCCTGTCTGGGCCTCCTGAACTCTGAGATTACAGTCGTGGTCCCTATGCTCAGCGAGACACTGTTCTCTTCTCTATCACTGAGCCGCTATATCCCCAGCCTGAGATGCTATTTCTAGTCAGGGACTAGCAAACGTCTCCAACAATACGGCACTCGGAAAACAGCCTCTCTGTTCTTAACAACCTGTTCAAACATTTTGATTTAGTATGTAAAAGCATTTCAAACGCCTTCAGCTTACTTGCTAAAGTATAAGTTATTTTCAGAAAAAGCACTGAGGGAACTCTGTATGGCACGTGAGACCTCGTAACAGTCATTCATTTTATTAGGAAAGTTTGAAAATTCCATTTGAGTTCCAAGCAGTGCTTGCCTGAGACAGAAGGGACACTTGGAAGGCCTCGGGCTGCCAGTACTTCTGGCTGGTGTCCTTGGACCTGTCTTGTTATGCAGATGTCTGCAAAATGTTTGCTCACCTTTGGTTGGTCTCAAACTCATGGATTCAATCAATCTTTCTATCTCAGCCCCCGGACAACTGAGAGTCTGGGTGTATACCATTGTGCCCAGCTAGCAAATATTGTGATAAATATTTAATTGGGAGTTTCTACCCCATCTTTGATCATTTTGTTTCCAGATAAAAGACACAAAACTGCGGGGCAGTGGTGGCGCATGCCTTTAATCCCAGCACTTGGGAGGCAGAGGCAGGCGGATTTCTGAGTTCGAGGCCAGCCTGGTCTACTACAGAGTGAGTTCCAGGACAGCCAGGGCTACACAGAGAAACCCTGTCTTGAAAAGCCAAAAACCAAAAACCAAAAACCAAAAAACAAACAAACAAAAACAAACAAACAACAACAACAAAAAAAAAGACACAAAACTTTTTATGTATAATAAGCCTTAAGCAGCACTAAAGCTGGGCAGATATCAACCCTCCAAGCTATTCTACCCACTTCCCTTTCAATAACTCTGAGATATAACTTGCCATGTTCCACCTGGGCTGCTCTTACTCCAACTGGCCAGCCCCCATGACCGTGTTGTCATGTTTCACCTACTCCATGGCATCTTCTCCTCTCCCCGTATTATCTCTGCCTCAAACCCCAAGCCCAAGAACCAAAGCCCCGCCTACCTCTCTTCTGCCCAGCTACAGGTTGTAGGCACCTCTATTGACCAACCAGGGATAGCTTGGAGGGCATCACTCGGTGTATGTGAGGATCTCCTCTTCCCTGAGGAACCAGATTTGGAGGACAGTATTTAGCATTACCATACAGAGCAACAGACCAAACCTCAACAAGCAAGATTTAAAAAATTGTTGGGCTACGTGCCTGCCTTGATGCTGCGGATCTCAAGTTGGGAATGAAGGTCTGTGGGGCACAATCTGATCTGCCTATGAGTGAATGCCAAAAGCACAAAAGGGCTGGAAGGGAGGCCTCCAGGAGATTTAGGTGTGGTTCGTTACTATGAAGGTCTCCCCCCACATTGATCCTTGATAAAGGAGACAGCTCTTGCTTATCCAAACATTTTTATATTGTTATGGCAGATGTGAGTTCATACAACTTACTCAGGATGAACCAAGGATTAAATACCTTTTGCAAGAAGGAATGCCCAGAAAGGGAAGTTCATTGGCTAAACACTTGGGGCCCATCTGGATAGCTCATTAGCATGGAGAACTCTAGGTTTTTATGCTATGTGATCAATTGTCATGGTCCTCTAAATGAGGACATGTCATGGTTACATGTTCCAGGACAGGTAAACCCTGGCCGGGAGCTGGTTCTAACACCTACCATTCTCAATTATGAGAATTCCTAGGCTTTTTGAACCTACTTCAACCTTACCAGGTCTTCTGTCTGGTGGCACTGTCCACTTCCCCCACAAAAAATATTTACTTTTATTATTTTTAGGGGTGTGCTGTTGTGTGTGTGTGTGTGTGTGTGTGTGTGTGATACTCCAGGCTAGCCCAGCACTCCCTGTCCTTAAAGTTCTCACCTACCCCCTGAGTGCTAGGATTGCAGGCATGCACCACCATGCCCAGTTGGGGTCAAACCCAAGGCCTTGTGCATGTTAGGCAAGCACTATACCAACTGAGCCTTTTCCCCAGTTCCTAGGTAGCGAAATGTTTTAAAAAGATTTCAAAGGACTAGGGAAAAGGGTCACTGGTTAAGAGCACTTACAGCCTCAAGAGGATCTGGGTCCCACTCTCAACATCCACATGGTGGCTCACAGCCATCTAGAACTCCAATTTCAAGGGATCTGACAACTGTCTTCTGGCCTCTGTGGGCACCAGGCACAAACCTGGTGCACTAATATACAGGCAGGTGAAAGATTCATAGACAAAAAATAGATACATTGCCTTACAAGGTTTTTAGGGGTTAGAGAGATGGCTGAGTGGTTAAAAGTACTGGCTGCTCTTCCAGAGGATCCAGGTTTGGTTTCCAACACATACACGATGGCTCACAACTGTCTGTAAGTCCAGTCTCAGACATCCAATGCTTACTTCTGGCCTCCATTAGTACTAGGCATGCGCATGGCATACCTACATGCAGGCAAGCAAAACACTCATACACATAGTTTTTAACTAATATTTTTATTTTTTTATTTTGTGTATGTGTGTGTGTCCACAGAAGCCAGAAGATAGTGTCAGATGCCCTGGAGCTGTAGTTATAGGCCTCTGTCATCTGCCCTATATGAGTTCTGGAAACCAAACTCTAGTCCTCTGGTAAAGCAAAAGGCACTATGAAATATGAACAAATTGCTTGATCGAAAAGAAATATTTGAAGCTGAGTTGAAAAGACTTTGGCAAAGATAGAACACGAATTTGAATTAGCCCTTGAAAAGTGAGGGAAAATTATAAAAGCACAGTGTTGACTTAGATTTCTCAAAACCTACCTTAATTACGATTCTTAAACTCTTCAGCCTCCCTTCTAGCCTATCAGCCACCAGAGGGAGGGGGAAAAGAAAGGTTAAGAGGAAACAGAGGTTGTGGACCTATTTAGAAGTAGTTCCTTGGGGTGACTGCAGTTTTCAATGTCAGTAGATCAGTCCACTACCAAAACAACAAACAAGAATCAGCAACCGCAGTCTAGTCTACTCAGCAAGTTGGCTCGATCTAGAAGAAACCATGAGACTCCCAATCTACCGTAGTCCACAGACATGACAAGAAGCAGCCAGAACGCCACCAGAAGTTTTTTGATGCATTTTTTCTCTACAAAGTCACAAGTAAGGATCAGCAATGAGTTGCAAGGCAAAGCAATGCCAGAGCATTGCCCACTGTGTGGTGGGCTATATTTACACTCTTT